>JAHBCN010023883.1:0-12328 GCA_019359885.1 Listronotus oregonensis | reverse complement strand
GAAAAATCAAACAATTTAAAATTTTTTAAATTTTTTTTTCATTGCCCTAAAGCAAAACAAAATCAACTAACAGACATTCGTTATGTTATTAAATGATTAAGAAATCTTCAATAGCGTAAAACAATAACAGAAAACAATAATTAGTCATAAAAGATATTCAAATTGAAAACCCTTCGCTTAAATACATTTTGCACTAAGCCTTCGAAATTTTTAAATATCGATTGGTGAATGAACCTATCGGAATGACCTAATTTCTCGAATTAAATTTTGTCGCAGTTCAAATACGTCATTTGGTATCTCACAATACAAACGATTTCGTAAATAACCTCATAAAAAGTAGTCCAGTGGATTTAAGTCTGCACTTCTGGCAGGCCATCGTAGAGGTCCCTGGTTTCCAATCCATTTATTTGGAAACAGCATATTTAAAATGTTTGTTATTTCCCGTCCATTGTGACGAGCGGCGCCGTCCTGTTGCCACCATAACTCCCGCACAATATTTAGTGGCTCGTTTTCAAACAGCTCGAGAATATTATTTAATAGTAATTCTCTATATCTCTTGAACGGTAAGCTACCCTGGTAAATTATAGGGCCGATATCTTATTATTCCACATGGCGACCTACACATTAAAAAAAGTTCGCCTCTGTGGTCTGACTTCTTGATGTTGTTGGGGATTATCTATCGACCAATAATGTTCATTATGTCTATTAAATAAACCATGAATTGAGAAATTACACTCGTCGGTCCAGATTACTTTTGACAGAAAATCGTTGTCTTCTTCAAGTTTATTCTGAAGCCAATTACAAAAATTCAGTCTCCTGGTTTCATCACCAGGTCTAAGGCTTAGATGAATTTTAAAGGGTCGATAATTATTTGAATTTAATGTTGGCCATATTCGCATTCTAGGTGTTTGCAGCTCATTTTTAAAATGCCTAGTTGAGCTGCGAGGAGCATTATTAACCTTAAAATAGAAAAACGTCAATAGCGAAAATAAGTCAATTACAGATCTAAAATCTTACCGCATTCAAAGTATTTTCTTCTTCCTCAATTCGACGCCCATATTTATTTTTAGGCTTGCTAAAGCTTCCAAATTCTGCCAAGTCTTTATCCAGTTTAGCAAACAAATTTTTATGCGGTTGCACTCGCTCGGGATATTGGTTTAAATATTGTTCACTAAAAATTCTAGAGTTTCTATTTCAAATGTAATAAATACCTAACATATTGCACTTCTTCATATTAAAAAACATATTTTCTACTATAAGTTAACAAAAACAAAAAATAGCTATAACAATATCAATCAATAGCTATCAACAATAGTCGGTCATATTGGCTTAGCATGGGTATATGTTTTGTTTCATAGCCTCTTTTATTTTAGCATCAGGCTCAGTGCTGGCACCCACCTGTTTCTTCTACACATTAACGATCTTCTCTCTTCCACAATCAATCCCATTCATAGTTTTGCTGACGATAGTACCCTCCTCCTGTATTCAATTCCTTAAGCCACCTGTAATTCTGATTTCGAAAACAAGCGCAGGTCAATGCAGATATCTCTTTCACAAGACCTCAAACTTATTTTAGATTGGGGCGCCAAAAATCTTGTTCAGTTTAATGCCTCGAAGAACGTCATGTTCGCTGTCGCGAAAAGTCTGCAAATGCTCATCCCTTACATATGAGCGGTCAGTTCTGCAGAACAAAGAGTCGTTTAATCTTGTCGGCGTTACTTTTCAGAATAACCTCAACTGGCACAAACACATTTCATCCATAGCTTGGCAGCTTTAAAAAATTTGGATTTCTCTTCCGACCAGAAAATATTTCTCTTCTTCCAATCTGTACACTCTGTATGTATCCCAAATCAGACCCTCTTTAGAATATTGTTCTCATGTCTGGGGAATGGCGTCCCCTACAACCTTAGCATTCTGGACTCCATTCAAAGAAGAGCCGTTCGTCTTATTAATGATCCAACGCTTACAGAAAGGCTTCCTCTTCTTGCCCACCGTCGAGCTGTAGGGGATCATTCGCTCTTCTATAGGTATTTTACAGCTTCTGCTCAGAGAAATTGGCCAGTATAATTCCTTCTCTGGCAGCTCCCAACAGAGCAACACGTAGTGCAACTTTTATGCATCCTTTTACAGTTCAGTTGGAGAGGCCCCGAACTTCCCGCTTTCTTCGTTCCTTCATCCCTAGAGTGTCAGACTAGGGAAACCCTGCTGCCCTGAGTTTTCCTTTCCTCCCAACTCCAAAATTCAAGTCCCGTGTAAACAAACTCCCTCTCACCACACTGAAGACACCCACGGTACGTTAGTACTTAGGCATCAGCCTTCGTGGACTGTCCCAAGATTTAAAAAAAAAAAAAATTGTCTCTTTTTGCCATAGGTATATTATTATGTAGAAGTCGTAGCGACTAGTGATTGACTATTATGTGTTGTTATATTGTATCTTTGTTATCAGTGAATTTTATTGTTGCTTTAGGGCAATAAAAAAATTTTAAGTTATTTTAGATCATCTGATTTGGCTCCTGTTTTTCAAAAAGTAACGCAATTTTTTTTATGAAGGCAGATTTATGCTTGATGATGTAATTTTACGTTGAAACGTTTAATAACATAAAGTGTATACATGTCCGTTTTAGGCAGCGAACCTTTTAAATCAAATAAAACATGCAGGTCCGTATTTAAAAGAATGAAGTTAATGATGGGCCTAAAAAATTGAAACGTTTCAAAAACTAAAATGCCATTTTGTAGGAAAAAATGGCATACAAAAGTGTTATTTTTTCATAAATCTGTTTTTAAAAAAAGTCAGGAAAAAAAAAAATCATTTAGAAATTTGGTTTTTTTCGTATATTTCCGAAAGTAGTCGAAATTTTCTTAATTTTTAAACCTCATTTGATTGAGCACCAAATTGCGCAACTTTGCCACAATTTAAACTTTTTCGTATCTCTTATAGTTTTCGAGATCCCAATGGTCACCCTCGAATTTGGGATACCCTGTACAGTTAAAAATATACCAATTGTTTAGTATCCAGTATAGTTAAAAGAGGAATGTAAAGAGCTATTTAAGTATTAAAAATTAAGGATAAAAAAAAACTGTAAGCAAAATGCTTTTTGCCTAAAAGTTTATTAATTATGTCATATTTTAGTTCAGTAATAGTTTAAAACATGTCATGTGTATTATAGTTTAACACATATCAAAATTAAAACTAACAATTTCCGCTTACCAAAACTTAAATTTTAAGAAAAAATTTATCTGCACAGTCAATGTCAACATAAAATCCCTAAAATTTCTCTATTTAAACATTTCTTTATCTTGTATATCAAACGAGATAACATTACATGTAGGTCGAATTTAAACACACTGTATAAGTTAAGAGTAGTTTTTAGATATCACTTGAAAACCGTTAGGATATACATACTTATAGAGGATTGTGTACCAATTAAGAAGCAAAAACAATGTAAGTACAAGATGTTAGTATTATTGATCCCACATTATCAGGAGAAGTGCATAGACTCAGGCCGATCCTGTAATTTTGGGCCCCGTGCGAAATAGAAAAAAGCCGCCCTTTTTCGACAATTTCATATAGTAATATTAATTTTGTATTTTTAATTTTTTCTAAGTTGTAAACAACATAGACTCCTTAAAAATCAGTTCTTACCTTTAAGACACCCACGGTACGTTAGTATAGTCTGACAAACTTAACTGTAGCAGCGAAAGGAATTCAAACTATTTCGAACGAATATATGAGTGTGTGCCAAGTTTAACTACAAGAAAGCAATAGTACTTAACTACTATATACTCAAGTAGTAATTTAAATGTTAAAATTATTTTTTTTACAATAAAAAATAAAATATTGAAAAAAGCTGAGAATTTAATGTGGTTGTTATATAGTTTAATTTTTATTTAATATCTATTTTGTTTTACTAAGGAATATTATGTTATTAGGTAATTATTTTCCAAAGATCTTATCTATTTTGGATAAACTGGCAAAATCAAACAAAAGGCTTGTCCAGTTGCGAACTAAACGAACCTGGTTGGTTGAGTTTGTCACATGTTTTGTTTCTATGGGGTAAATTTACTTGTGATTGGAAGTGTTTGCGCTGTTTCTGGTTCCTCTCCGTATAGGGTTTTGTTTTTCTACCTTGTATATACATTTTTTAGTTCTTATTCGATTTTCTAATAGTATTTTAATAGTATTACTATTGTTTTAAAATGAACAAATTTACTTGCGGAAAGACACTACATGGACAAACAAGATAAGTGATAGCAAATGTTTATAGGTAAATAATCTTATAAAACAGTAATCATATTTTTTCTATTGGGTTTATACATTAAATATACGAAAGAAAGAGCTTTATAATTTGTAGCGGCAACTAAAGTTGGCAAGTCATCAGTTTGCAACATTTTTTACGAAGAGAACTTTATTCGTCTTTATACCATTTTTTACGTCAAAAATATATAAAAAGTATTGTTTTTATTAAGCTGCTAGCAAGTAACAAAGAAAGCGGGCAATTCTCGATGATTAGGCAACCCGCTTGTCACCAAATAAAGACTGAGTAATACGCTTTTATTTTAGAACTTAACATTGTTATACACAGAATAAAGCATACAGCTTTTTATAAATTAAATAAAAGCCACTTTTAAATACACTTTTGTCCATTTTATTTTTGATAATAGGGTTTGCGATGAAGAAGCCGCAAGCAATTCTCTAAAATTGCCACTTAAACGTAAGCTTGATCGGGTATCTCTTTACACCGGAGTCGCCGTATCAACTGTACGAAAAATTAATAAAGAAGATAAGGAACGGTTGGAAAATAACCCCAATCAAATGTTATCTAGTCCTAGAAAAAAACGACGGCGTTTTTCTCTTGTCGAGAAGGATGAAAATTTTGATTTTCAAGTGATAAGACATATGATAAATAGGTTTTATCTTGAATTCAAAGTTGTCCTGACAACTAGAAAATTGTTGCAAAAATTGCGAGAAGATTCAAATTTTCCATATTCTAGGAAAACACTTGGGACGTTACTAATATCAAACGGTTTTTTTTTGGCGTAAATGTCGAAATAAAAAAAATTTAATGGAGCGTCCTAATATATTACATTGGAGGTACAAATATACAGTATGTCCGCCGATGCGATTAACAAGAGGACAAATGGACCAAAATCTGAAAGATACGAAAAAAAGTCATTCCTGATAAAAAGTTTTGCTTGCCGAAAAAATATGAATTACGATGAGAAAATAGACTTTTATCACACAGGGCGTCTCAAAAATGCAAAAACATAAAATGAAACAAGAGCAATCAGTCATTTTTGGTCATTTAACGTGAGAGGATTACATAAAAAATTGCTCAAATATTCTAATGGCTATTTTAAATTAGGAAAACGAACATAGTTTGTTTTTAATTATTTACGCTAAAATGTCCTGAGGTGTTTGCAAATTTGTTACAATGGACCTAAGGCTAAAATTTCATTTAAAAGTTCTGATTTTTTTTGTTTAAAAAAAATATTATTTCTTTATTTTAAATTCGGCCCCCCAAAATTCGGCCGCCCCGTGCGACTGCACCGTTTGCACCCCCGCCAGGATCGGCCCTGCATAGACTTAAGTTGAGAACATGTAGAGAAATAATATAAAATCACATACTTTCTGCAGTTAAAAGTTGCAGCCAAATACTGGATTATATATTATATTAAAATTATTTAAAATAATTATATTTTATTTACTTTACAGCTATTTATTGTGTAATTTTAGATTTTATATCACCTGCTTTAATATGGAGAGAATAGATTCACATTATTTTACCAAAAAACTTCATAAAATAAATAAAAACACAACTATTTTTGATAAATTTGTAATAACGTATTATAGTTTAGTGTAATTATTACCCATTTTGTAAAAAACGAAGGGCAAATAGTGAAAATAAGATTAATTTATTTACCATGTTTAATGATCGATATTTTCAAAAAAAAAACGTGATACAAACTGATTTCAAATTTGTGATCAGCGTCCCCATATGCAAAAAATCACGGAAAACGTCAGCAAGAAAAGTAAAAATTACCATAATTTTGATTGTCGAAATTTTCAAGATAATTGCTTCAAACTAAGCGCTATATCAGTGTCAAACATGCCGTAACCAATTTGTTTCCTCTATGAGCGAGGTCTTAATGTTTCTAGCCCGAGAAATATTTCTGGCAACCGCTAAAACCAATCGCCGACTCCATTCGAACCAATAAATTCTGCTTGACCGGGCTTTTTCGAGGCTCTGACTCGTATGTGAGTCCTAAATGTAATTACAATGAAAACCATGTTAGGGCTGTGTGATTTATTTCCAGAAATGGAACGAGTGTTAAACCAAACATACGTGTCTCTAATTTGGGCCAGAAGCGATAATGTCAATCGCAGGAGTAATCGATGTTTCCTTTCTGATTATTCTTAATGTAGAGTTTAACGATTTAAAATGTACATAATTGTTTTTGGTTAAAAATAATATAAATATATTGTAATGGACCTATTTTAAAAATACATAGTTTATGTGTTATAAAATTTTGTGTATCTTTTATAGTTTTTAAGATATTAATGTTTTAAATAAAAAAAAAACGTTAATATCTGAAATGACGCCTTTTCTCAATTATTTGCTGTTTGACCCCCAATTTTGACTTCAGATCAGCACACCCCACTTTTTTGTGAGCTTGTGTTATTATTTAAATAAATTACCTTATTTTTTTCTTATTCCGACGGCCATTAGAAAGACTATCGCCCCACATACTATCGTTCTTTTTAACCTTCTTCATCGCCGATAAAGACTGCTCAGTAGGACAATTAAAGCTTTTATTTTCCTACATTTAAACTAATTTTAAACCATCATAATATCCGAAAATTGCAGTCATTCTCTGAAAAACTTTAATGAAGCGTGTTTATTGGTTACAAGAATGACAATTAAAAACGTTCTGCACCACACACTTCGTTTTTAAAAAAAGACGGAGGAATCGACGACTAAGATTTCAAGCGCGGCCAGAAATTTTCACCGACGGTGTTCGGTTTTCGCCCACAAACTGGCAATGTCAATCGACGCTTTTGATGATTAAAAGCTTGAAAAAACGAGGTCTGTGGGGGCCTTAAAACAAGGATCTGAGATTTTTTTATTATCTAATTTTTTTTCTCGGGGGGGGCTTTGAGATTTCATGAAATGGTGGGGAGGGATTCACTAATTTTCATTTATCAGATTTGTATCCAGAACTTTAATGGAGAAAAAGCTTTTATAACATGAAGACAAAATGTAAAAACCTACCAATAATCTAAGTTTTAAAAGGCCGCAACTACAAAAGCAATCTTCTGATCTTTTTCCCAGCCATAATGTCGATCACTTTGTCTGGCTCCACGGTGATATCCCAGTGAACTGAAATCATAGCCAGTGCACTCAGTCTGTAGTCACTCATCACACTACGTGGTAAAGTTTTTACTCTTTTCATTGTTGAAAATGATCTCTCTACACTAGCTGTTGTCACAGGCAAAGTAGCTAAGACGGTGAGTAGGTACCTATGAACGAAAATAGACTGCATCGCAGTGCTCTAACACTTTTAGCACCTCCAGGTTAGCATCTATGTTGGAAGCTTTTTCACACCATAGTTCATACTCAGCTTTTACTGCAGAGAGTGACATTCTGTCATCGAAGTACGGTGCTAAATTCTTCAACTTATTTGTTTCATAAATAGAAAGAAAGCCTGGAAGAAGCACCTGAAAACTTGGAAAAATATCTTTATTTAAAATAAATCTGTCTGCTAAATTTTGAATCAAAGTATCAAGGCAAGGGATGAAAACGGCCACCTTGTAATAGTTTTCAGCCGAAGTAATTTGTGGATTGGCGCGCTTCGTCTGCTTTGTTGTAAGTCGTGGAACCTCAAAGTCAGTTTCGAACAGTTCTTCTGAAAGTCTCGATGCCGAGTTGAAAATTTCGTTGAAGATTTTGTCTGTATCTTTTCGATGATTTCTTAGAGTGCTTAGAACCTCTTTCGCATGTTGCAAGGCCGATACCAGATCAAGAGACTTTTCTTGAAAAAGCAAAGACAACGGCAAAGTAAGACTGAAAAGTTTCTGACAAACGATAAGACTGACGATAAATTCACTCTTCTCCATGGCTGCCAATAAAGCTGAGGCTGTTGAAGAAATGTTCCGCGTCGTCTTAGAAATCTCTTCCAAACTTATGCAAACCGAGTTGAAGAGTTCGACGAATGTTAAGACACTGTCATGTCTTTCGATGAATCTCGTTTCGCAAAGGCGGAGAAGTCTTCTTTTTTTACTCTCTGGCGCATGGACAGAAATCGCATCCAGAAGAGATTTATTTGCGTATGGATAATTTCGAAACATATTCGCTACTTCGTTAATTGTACCAAGCGATGCTTAACTGGCTCTTTTTAAAACGTTTCATTATTACTTCTTCAAATATGTGTTAATCGTTCAAAAGCGGCGGAAGTGCAGAACGCTGTAAACAGTGAAGTTAGGCACAAAACTATAATAGCAACTGACACGTTCTTCTAGCCCTTTCTAATATCTCTTTCTAGTATGGTTGGATCAATATTAAAATGAAAATTCGGTGCTCTTTGAAAATAAAAAAAAACATAAAAAGTTGCTAATTTTTACTGGCGGTCGCCTTTGCCTTTTATATCGACTATTTTTACCGACACGGGCCAGCGTTCACTAACTACCGAAGAGTTAGTAAACGGTGCACGGGCGGCAAGCGGCACATTATAATAAGCAAAGGCGCCGCAGTTGAAATCGAATCTTTTTGTCTACTTTTTATGTTTTTTATTTTCTTTTAAAGAGAACCGAATTTTCATTTTAATATTGATCCAACTTATAATTGCGGAAATTCTTTTCGCGCGTGATTCAAATAATTAGGAATTAATTAAATGGCGTCAGTGTATTAATATTTATTTTTTTATGAATAAAAATAATATGTCAAGTTTTTAATAAATTTTCTCTTTGTTAGATACGTTTGGATAAATGTAAACAAAATTTATACGAATTTTGGGGGCTTCCGCCCCTCGAGCCCCCCTGGCTACGTGCCTGAACCAGGTCTTAGCTTCTTTTCAATGGCCTTTTAAACCTCCTTATTTTCTATATCTCTAAAACGACATTTTTACGTTAATACAAGTTTTGACAAAGGCGCAAACTTGAAAAAACTACGCGAACGAAATTTTCATGTTAAAACTCCTCCAGTTTTGCTTCGTATCTGTACCGTTGCTGCCTTAAAATATTTATTTACTTAACAAAACAAAATATAGGCAGTAAGAAATAGCTTAAAATAATAGTTGTAAAAGCTGGTAAATTTTTTTAAAAAATCAAAAAAATAATTATTTTTTTTAAATCATCGATTTTTGTTTTTTCTTTTAAGTCATGATTTTTACCAACACTAATTGTTTCTTTGTTATATATTAAGGTACTAAAAAAATAAATGTTTAAAAGTTAGTGTTGCTTTTTAGCGGGGTCGTAGAAAAAATAATGTTCCCAACTCTTGCGAAAAATGCCTATCCCGCACTCGAGTGCTTGCTTGAACTCAGCTACGCGTCGTTCGGGCAACAGCAATCGAGTGCCGGAAAGTATTACTTTTCGCACTCGTTAGAAAAACCACTTTTAGTAACAATGTAGCTAGAAAATTTTAAAATTGGTAATGATAGGATTATAGATAGTCCAGGCTGTATCTGTTTTGTAATGGACATTTTGAGCGTACAAATCAATTTTTGCGGTAAAGCGTCCGGGTGACTCAAGAAACAATCTCTTCTGTTAAAAAAGTATAACCTAACATTGGAATGGGAACTTTTTCTAAAAAATAGCATTTTTAGTACTTTTTTCGTCTACAACTCCACAAATTTTGATGAAAAAAACTTTATAAAACGTAAAAATTTTGTAATTAAATTTTACGTAAGATAGGATTGGTTAGAAATGTTAAGAATAATTGTGTTTCTGTTATTTAGCAATAAATAACAAAAAAGTGAGATAAAAACCGCTTTTTTCTAGATTTTTTGGACATTTTTGATTACACCCACGTCTTTTGTATTCAGGGAAGAAAAACTGTTTAATGTGTTAAAATACTATACACAATTTAGGGCCAATCAATCATCTAGTTTTTGCACAACAATTTGTTAATTTAAAGTTGGTCCTTTTTTTAAATTTTTTTACGTTCCGAAATGGTCAAAATAAACTGCTGATTGTTTTTAAGCATTCTAAATCATATGTTATAAAATTTTTAATATCATATATAAAGTCAAGCCGATCAAGCATATTCTTTCTTCTCCTCTTCCTCTTACTGTGCCATACTATATTCAGAGTGTAGGCGACCTCTCGCACATATCTTTGTTGCCTACAGCTGATCTTACACAGATATAGGACGACCGGCTTAACGTATCTTCCGAAGCACAGTGTAAGAGGGTTTACAGGCACAAATACTATGACCAATCTGACAAGCCCTTGTGCCAAGTTTCAAAAAATTTTAAAAAGCGAATCTTGAATTATTTAATTAAATGTAATTGCAAAATTACCAAATTTTCGGTTCAGGTAAAACCAAACAGACACCAGTGAAATAAATATTGTCCCTGACATGAGCAAAAGTGTCAATAAATCAGTGACAGTCGGTATTTGAAAAAAAAAGAATATTTAATCGACGAAAAAGTATCCATAATTAAGTGGCATTATGCGGGAAACAGTTTAAGAGCAGTATCTGAAATGTTTTCAGTTTATTTCCCCACCAAGCCCATTTCATCCATTTCAACTATTAAACGTATTGTCAGTAAGTTCGAGTCCAAAGGTACCGTAATAAATAATTGTAAATGTTCAACTCAGGATATCGAAAATAGAGCCGAAGAAAAGAGAACAGAGATCTTAATTATTCTACTGAGTGTGGAGGAAAACAAAATGGTTAGTACGAGGGTTCTTGGGCAAGAGGTAAATAGACATCATACAACGGTATTGCGCACTTTGAAAAAACACAAATATTATTCGTATAAATTCGAAAAACATCAAGAGCTGCAGGAAGGAGATAAAGAGCGAAGAATGGCATTTTGTTTTGAAATGATGAAAAGAGCAAATAACGATAGAAACTTTTTAAGAAATATTTGTTTTACTGATGAATGTATATTCACCCTCAACAATGAACCAAATGTTCAGAATTGCCGGTGTTGAAGAAAATGAACATCGCTTTGTTCATACTCGGACACAATATCCCCAAAAAACAAATTTATTTGTGGGAATTATCGGACACCATATCATTGGGCCCTTTTTTATGGACTATAACCTGACAGCAGAAACATATTTGGACTTATTTCAAAATCAAATTGGACCCGCCTTGGAAGAAGTTGTTCGGGAAGATCAAATGATCTGGTACCAAATGGATGGTTGCCCGCCAATAATGCCTGTATGGTTAGAGAGTACCTGGAAAATGCTTATAATATTATTGGTCTACGGTACCGGATACTTTGGCCAGCCAGGTCACCTGATCTTTTACCGAATGACTTCTTTCTGTGGGGTCACTTAAAAAGTGTCATTTATAAAAGTGTAAATTTGAGAATCTAAACAGCTACAAAACGCTATTTCGTTAGAATATAATAAAATTTCGCAAAATCAACTTAGCAACGTTAGAAATGAATTTTATGATCGGTTGGGATATTGTTTAGCTGTTAATGGGGGTTGTTTAAACATTTGATTAATTAATGTTTTTATGTAATTCTCTATTATTTTTAAAAAAGTTTTTGTATTTTATTTTTTTTCCACACCTAGTAAAATATTAAGTTCAGTTCTCTCTTTTTTCGGATCATTTCGATCTTCTGAGTTAAACATTTACAATTATTTATCGCGATGGCTTTGGACTCGAATTTACTGACAATACGTTTAATGGTTGAAATGGATCAGATAGGCTTGGTTTGATTAAATTCTAGTCTGAGAAAATTATTTTTTTAATGATCGATAGTAATAATTGTTATTAGTTAAACTAATTGTTACATTAAATAAAAGGTTTGATAAAAAAAATATTGTTAACGTGTCTTTTACTTTGAATGTTGAATGTAATGGTTGTCAGATTGATGAAACGAAGAAAACAAACATTCCTTGTATTCAGCTTGTACGTCAGATTTGACAAAGCCTTATAACAAATTAAACTTGGTTGTGGTCGTGTGCACGTAAGAAAGCGCTCTGCTAGATTGTTTTAAATACAAATTTGCATGAAATACAAAGTCTCTTATTCCCTTATAACAAATTGTTTGCTGGTGGCTGGTGTTTGTTTGGTTTTACCTAAACCGAAAATTTGGTAATTTTGTAATTACATTTAATTGAATAATTCAAGATTCGCTATTTTTT
>JAHBCN010023882.1:0-12325 GCA_019359885.1 Listronotus oregonensis | reverse complement strand
TATCTCTTTTTGCTCAATGCAAATTATAATAACGTATGTCATTGATGCACTGCCAATTCTCTTTATTTTATTGAGAGGAATAAGGACGAATTATCAACAGATGATGACGTGGGTCTCTTCTCCCAAGAATCGGATAGTATGCATAATAATACTATGCTAGCTTGGGAAGGGTTTAAGAAATCTTATGTACCCTTACATGGGGGTAGAGGAAAGCTTGCGTTGCATTGCTTACTGTCGTAAAAAAATCAAAGATAATCTTTTAAAATAGTCTAATAAATCATTCAAAATTTTTATAAATTTTGTTATAAATAAAGCAAAAATCCAAGATCTGGGGCATAAATAATTCCAAACGCTTTTTAATTACCGTTTTAAAAAAAGAATAAGGGATAAATATAGTATTTTTCCTTTGATAAATAAATTCCATTAAATTAAGACGAAGTTTTACAGCTTGCAGTACTTGGAATAAATAAAGCCAATAGATAAGGTTTTCCAACTAGCAGCGAAAACTGCTCTATTTTATTGTTCCAGCTGTAAAATAAATTGTAAGGAACGTTTTCCAGGCGAAAATGGAAAAAAATAAGTGTGTCTTCTGAGATCTTAATTATTTAAAAAAATAATATTCATATAATGGAGTTAAGTAGACATGCTGCAGAGAGATTTGAGTAGGAAGTTTATACCGCGTGGTCAAAAAAATGCAATGCATTACAAAATATTTTTAAAAAACTCTTGAGTCTTTTGACTTTTTTATATTTAAAAATTTTGTGGAATGAAAGTTTTATCCAGGATTGCTTGATTTAAATATGGACTAGTAATGCCAAATGATCCTACTGCACACCAATTTTAATAAAGTTATTAGTTTTTAAGATAAATGATAAATACTGATTCAGCACACACAGCAATACTTAAAGATCAGGGAATTATGAGCGCGCTTAATAAACAATCGAAAAACAGATATAAACAATTATTTTTTTAAATCTCAATTAAAAATAATATTAACCATTGTATAAAGAGTAAAAAATAAATATTTTTTTATGTTTAATTCTTTTTTTTATACAGGGTGTTCGGAAAATGCATTAGGAAATTTTAAGGAGTGATTCTACATAGGAAAATAATGTTAGTAAGTTATTTGGCAAAATGTCGAAATCTCCATGGTTACCAAGATACAGGGGTGCAAAGTTCAATTTTTAGTTTTGTTTTTCCGAAATATTACATTTATTCTTCCATCAATTTAGTTATTGTTCGGCATACGAACAGAGCTCTTTAGGTTCTAATATTGTACGTTAAAAGTAGTTCTTTTGAACACCGCTAGAGGGCACTTTACCTAAAACATAAAATTTATTTACTCCCTATCTATTTTATTTGGACAGATATTGCAAATTAGAATATACCAGCTTAAAGACAATTAAAAACTTAAAAAAGAATGTACTCTTCATGAATGTCAATAAACCTAACCATTTAGCCACAAATCGACATCAAAGTTTTCATCAGTTTCATCCAAATTAACCATGCATTCAAATAAAATCAACAAATCAAGTCGCCTTGTACCAAATGAATTTGACAGCTAATAATTTTATAAGTATAATTATTAATAAAATTGTCAACAAAAAAACTTAACACTAATTTAATATGTAACTTATCTTAATGGTAACTTATAAAATTGATTCTTTAAAAACGGAAAAATTATAACATAATTTCGAAATGCCCCCCCATTCATTTATATACATTTTCTAATACTTTTTAAAATGCTGCTTCGTCAGTAAACAAAATTAAGTCGATGAACTGGTTATTTTCTTCATATTTTTCCAAAAGACTATTGCACATGTCCAGCCGTAGTTGTAAGTCACCCTCATAGAGTGCTTGAACCTTCTGTACATGAAATGGGGACAAAAGTTCTTCATGAAGAATTTGCCATATTTTGCTGTAGAATTAGCAATTCCCTCTTGTAACGCAAAGGCGCGTACAGACATAGAACAAAACATCGTATCGTAACACGTTCGTATCATGTTCGCGTAACATGTGTGGACGGTACATCGTAACAGCGTAACTCGGTAACATCGAAACATCACGGCGTCCCATCAGTTGTCGGTTTTTCAGCGTCACTTCAAAGAGATGATATGGGCTGATGTTGCGTCGTCTGTTTGCAAGTTTGGATGGGAATGCGTAACAAGAGCGCGCCAATACATTTATTTTTATTACTTAAAATGGTACATGGAAAAAGATGGAACGTCAGAATGTTCTGCCTCAAGATTCCTTGTGCTAATACTTGGATTTTCTTCTACTCTTTCGATAACTCTTTGTCCTCTTTCAACAGTTCTAAGATGCCTTGGTCTGCCTTTATCGGAAAACCCAATTTTGAAAGAACCTATCTCATCAAGTCGTCTGTGAATATTGATGAAAGTTCGTGCATTCCTATGTGCTTGCCTCTAACAAAAATGCATATCACGGTACTCAATATGTGAATAATTTCGTTCCATTTTATAGCAATGTATATTTTAAACACCATATAACCAATATTAGTCAAATTTTGCAAAATTTGACACAAGGCGACTTGATTTGTTGATTATATTTAAATACATGGTTAATTTGGGTAAAACTAACGAAAACTTTGATGTCGATTAGTGGCTAAATGGTTAGGTTTATCGACCTTGATGAAGAGTACATTCTTTTTTGAGTTTTTAATTGTCTTTAAGCTGGTATATTCAAATTTGCAATATCTGTCTAAATAAAAAAGATAGGAAGTAAATAAATTTTGTGTTTCAGGTAAAGTGCCCTCTAGCGGTGTTCGAAAGAACTACTTTTAACGTACAATATTAGAACCCAAAGAGCTCGGTTCGTATGCCGAACATCAACTAAAATGATGGAAGAATAAATGTAATATGGCGGAAAAACAAAACTAAAAATTGAACTTTGCACCCCTGTATCTTCGTAACCATGAAGATCTCGACATTTTGCCAAATGACTTACTAACATTATTTTCCCATGTAGAATCACCCCTCAAAATTTCCTAACGCATTTTCCGAACACCCTGTATATTTTTCATGGGTCAAAAGTACCCAAATTTGAGATTTTTCGAACCTTTAAAAAATTATATCTCCAAAAATATTAACTCTATCGGGGAAAGGTCATGGGACCTTTTTTTATTTAAATGAAAAATATAAAAAATAGAATATTAAAAAAAAAATGTCCGGTTGAAAAATAACAGTTTTTTGCAATTTTTTAAACAATTTCGGTTTAAACAACATGGCACCAGGTGGCCCCCAATTTATATCATCAGTAGGGCAATTAAAAAGGATCGTATAAAAAAAATTGGAATGAAATAGTTTTCGGTACTCATGCGCCGATTTCTCCTGAACTAAATGATAATTTATCATAAAAATAACGTTTTACGAAAATCAATTTGATCCTAGTTCTAGGCGCCTACTCAATTAATAACATGTTGATTAAAACGGCGGGCGAAAATTCGGCACTAAATGACCATTTATACCTGTTAAGAGAACAGGTACCTGGCAAGAACTAGGAATATTGGGCGCCGCCGTACACTTTGGTTAGTTTTTGTAATGAGGGTCAATTACAGGTAATGAAGGTAGAAAATATGGGCTTTAAAATATTTGGGGCATATTTGGGGGTAGTTTTAGTTTAGTTTCCTATTTCATCTTGAAGTGCTAATACGTACATATATTTTAATAATATTTAAATTTGTGCTATAGTCCAGTCTCGTATTGTTTTTTCTTTAAAATGACACCTGTACCGGTTCTAATAAAAAGTGAACGTGGATGCGATTTGTTGTCATCTATTTTCCAAAACTAAAGAGTTGAAGAGCGGTGAAGTTTATTGGAGGTGCAGTAAAAGAATTTGAAATGTCCCGCTAAAGTTTTACTTTTGGCCCTGACTTAACTATTTCAAGAAGCGACTTACAATATAATCATGAAGCTGACATCAGGAAGTTACATTCCAAAATTATTTCAAACGCTTGTAAACGCAAAGCCGAAGAAGACATCAGTGAGAAACCTTCTAAAGTAATTAGAAAACATCTTTCTACAAACCTTCCAGAAGCTTTAACATTCAGTGATGTAAATAACATACGAAAAAACATTTACAATTGCCGTCGCAAAAAAAAATATGGAGGAAGTACATAGAGTTGTCCAAGCATACAGTCCTGCTACTAGTAAAGGTGAATCATTTTTATTTATAAATTGCCCCGAGAATAACATTATTGTCTTCTCGTGTGAATCCAATATAAAAACTTTATGTAAAATGTCAACTTTGTACATGGATGGGACATTTTCGCATTGTACTAAATATTTCTTTCAATTATTTACAATTCATGGATTACAAAACGGTTATTACATGCCACTACTTTATTGTTTGCTACCTAACAAAACTACTGAAACTTATAAAAATTTTTTTTTGTTGTTGAAGACTAATATTTCAGACGATATGAATTATATTTTGAACCATGTAAAATATTTGTAGACTTTGAAATTGCTATACATAAAGCTATCGACAGCGTTTGGCCAAATGTAAATATTAACGGTTGTCGCTTTCACTTACAAAGCATGGTTTAGGAAAATTAAATCCTTAGGATTAGAAACACATTATAAAATTTGGGCTCAGAAGTAGGTAAATGGCTTAGACATACCTTTGGTTTAACTTATTTAAATCCACAAGAAGTTGAAGACTGCTTCGTTTTTGATTTAATGTCCTATAAGCCAGAAAATACATTTGTAGATCATATGCCGATTATTTAATAGAAATGTACGTTGGAGATAATGCTTATTTCCACCTAATATATGGGCTGACAATTTGCCTTCTCTTATTCGTACAACTACGCATGTGAGTCTTTCCACTCACAATTTAACTCTTCCTTTTATTCCACTCATCCGTCGATTTATATTTTCATTGACAAATTAAAAGAGTTTCAAATTGATACTTATTTAAAACTTTAAAGTTTGCATATTCCTGTTAAAATTAAGGATAAGGAGTTAAGAATAAACTTAAATTCTTAGAGCGCAACAGAAAATTATAACTTGAGAAATTTCTGATTCGAATTTGTAAAATGTACATCGTACATTCCTCAACATGTAAATATTAAAATATTATTTGCAATTTGAATTTAAATAAACATAATTCCAAAACAACATCGTTGTTTTATTTACATTTCAATTAATAACACTTTCAAATGAGCCAAACACCTTATTTATAAATGTCCAAGTAGGTAAGTACCTGCATAACGGTGCCGAATTTACCTGTAACATATACCGACTCTAAAATTCTTTGTGCCCAGTTTTCTTGTCGAAATAATATACCTGTTATGTTGGTGCCGAATTTTCCTCCCCGATTAAAATCCCAAGGGCCATTGAAAATAATGATATAAAAAACATACTGAATTATCTCATGTAGAATTTATTTTAAAATCAAAATAGGTATAGTCTATTATGGGGAACCTTGTACTTTTAGCCTTTTTGGACTACCTCAAGATAAAAATATAGAAGCTCTTAAAACCTTATTCTTTAATTTAACAATCTACTGATACGCCAATGTTAATAATTCACTTAGCGGGAGCTCTATCTAGAATAATTGAACCAATTTAATAACTAAGGACATACCGCTGCTCAAGTGCTCTGTTACGCTATAATATCATTAAATCTAATAGATTTATTTCATCTATTTTATTGCCTATTAACACTTAAGAATCGTTTATATTTATACCGGGTTGTCCAGGTTTTTGATGACAAATATTGACAGTCGATAAATCATTTTTTATTGAAAATTTTAAGCCAGTACTTTTTAAGCAATTAAAATGTTTTTTTTCTGACACATGTATTTTATCGGATTGTTTTTTCTTAACAAAGGGTAACCAATAGCGAATTAAAGTGAAAATTTCATATCTGTCACTTTAAGCCAGTTAGACCAGTGCACCGTAGCAATTTTCAAATATTTAAGATTTTTTTTTCTTCCTGGCTATATAGTTAGGCGAACAAATATTATTAAGTAAAAATTGGTCTACCCTGTATAAATAACATATTTTATAAAAGGTGTAAGAGATTAGTTTAAACCGAATTCCACATTTTTTTGCTAAAAAGCCCATTTACTACGCTGTTGGGGTTATTATGCTACATTTACGCGCTTGCCATGGCCTGGCAAGCGCCGAAAGTTTTAACTAAAGAAAAATTACCTTTCCATTTTCAAGTAGTAATTTTAATGTTAAGATATTTTTTTTAAAAAACAAAATAAAAATTGAAAAAAACTAAAATTAAATGTGGTTGTTATATACTTTAATTTTTTTTTAATATTTATTTTGTTTTAAAAAGGAAATTTTTTTATTGGTAATTATTTTCCAAAACCATATTTTTTTAAAGGCAACATCAAAAAAAGGCTTGTCCATTGCGAACTAAACAACCTGGTTGGTGGAGCTTGTCACATGTTTTGTTTCTATGGGGTAAATTTCTTGTGATTGGAAGTGTTTGCGCTTTTCTGGTTCCTCTTTTGGGAATGTCGAATATTTAAACTTTCATGTGGGGGTCAAGGTTTTACCCCTTTTTTCTAAGTTTAAATTTGGTGTTGTGTAATTTTTTTTTTTTTTTGTTTTTCTACCTTGTATATACTTTTTTTTGTTCTTATTTGATTTTTAAATAGTATTTCAATATATTACTATTGTTTTAAAATGAAAAAATTTTTTGCGGAAAAAACATGGACAAACAAAAAAATAATAGCAAATGTTTATGGGAAAAAAACATAAAACGTAATCATGTTTTTTCTATTGGGTTTAAACATTAAAATACAAAAAAAAATTTTTTAATTAAGTAGCGGCAACTAAAGGGGCATCTTTTTTTCAACATTTTTTACGAAAAGGGTCTTTATTCGTCTTTATACCTTTTTTTTACGTCAAAAATATGAAAAAAGTATTGTTTTCATTAACTTTGAAGTAAAAAGAAAGCGGGCAAGTCTCGATGATTAGGCAACCCGCTTGTCACTAAATAAAGACTGAGTAATACGCTTTTTATTTCAGAACTAACACTGTTATAACAGAATAAAGCATACAGCTTTTAATAAATTAAATAAAAGCTACTTTTAAATATACTTTTGTCCATTTTATTTTTGTTTTATTTTGTTAATAGGGTTTGCGAGAAAAGCCGCAACAATTTTTTTAAAATTCCCCCTAAACGTAAGCTTAATCTCTATACACCGGAGTTCCGTATCAACTGTACGAAAAATTAATGAAGAAAAGGAACGGGGAAAATAACCCCAATCAAATTTATCCAGTCCTAAAAAAACGACGGCGTCTTTCTTTTGTCGAGAAGAATAAAAATTTTGATTTTCAAGTGATAAACATATGAAAATAGGTTTTATTTAAATTGAAAGTTGTCCCGACAAGTAGAAAATTGTTGCAAAAATTGCGAAGATTTAAATGTTTCATATTCTAGGGAAACACTCGGACGTTCTAATATCAAACGGTTTTTTTTTTTTGGCGTAAATTTAAAAAAAAAAAATTAATGGATCCTTATATTCATTGGAGGTACAAATATATACAGAAAAGAAAATATCGCCAAGAAGGGCAAATATTATTTATTTGGCAAGACATGGGTAGATAATGATTTAACATTATAGTAAATAATGCTTTCTTAGTAAGTTTTATTTTTTTAAATTTTTTTTTTTTGCCCCATTCAAATATTGCAGATATACTAGGAATCCTTGAAGCATTTTGTTTTTATTTCCCAAAAATTAAAAATTTAATAAAAAAAATATATCTCAAAAAAATTAAAAAAGGAGATTTTTGAATTTTTTTATTTGAACGTCCGCCTATCTAAAATTTTATTTTAATTTTCAAAACTTTTTGTTGCTTTTTAAACCATTTTGATTTTTTTTTATGAACTTGCCATTTTGAGATTTTTTTTTATAAAAAGCAGGTTTTTTTAGGGTATTTTGGGCCCTCATTAGGTGCGCGTGGTTTAAAAAATTTTAAAATACATTTTTGTATTCTAAAGAGTTTTTAATACTAGGAATTTTATTACTTTATATGATAATAAAGCCTAAAATAGTACCTTAATACAGTCAGATAAATAAAAAAAATGCAAAGTAAAAAAATTTGGGTCAATTTTATCTGTGACCGAATTTTTATAAGAACCCTATTTAAAGATTTTTGGGATGATGGACTAAAATATAATGGTTTTATTATATTTTAATTATCTAATACCAGCAATTTAAAATTTCTTAACCCTTTAATTGCGTAAACACATGTCAACATAATACATTAATTGTAAAATACAAATCCCTTTGTATTTGCAAAGCCTGTTATTCCTGCTAAAATATGTACCTCTAAGTTACAATGAGATAATCCTTCGCCAGGGGTTATTTGTACACAACGGGAATATTATTAGCGTAAGCCTAACTGAGGATTCCTTGTTAAATCTCTACCAAATCCAAATATATATGGTATATTAATATGAGATAAATCTATATTACACTGTCCAAATCGTTCATTTGTAAAGTTGTAAATAAATTCCAATTCCAGTGACTTTCGAGGGTGATTTTGGAGGAGTTGGGGGAGTTTTAGGGTTTTGTGCCCGTGGAGACTTTTGATCAGCTTGTTAAGAACTATCACCATGCAAAGTTTGAAACCAATTGACCGAAACCCATTTTCCATAAAAAAAATTTCGGGGTCCTTTAAAGTGCGTTTATTTCGAAAACAGTTGCTTTTAGAGACTTTAATAAATAATACTTTTATAATGCAGAGGGATTTATAGTTACTTATTTTTTAATAAATAGGTCAATTTGCAAAGTTTTAAAAAAGTTATGCTATCTAAAACCAATGTGGTAGGATGTAGCTGGCGCCCTCTACTAGCAATATTAAAAGCATGGACGAATTTGAATTTCTTGCCTTAAAGAACCCCCAGATCTCCAATTTTGTACCGTTATGCCAATAAGTTAAAAAATAATTACAAAAAAACAAAAACAAAATTAAAAGTTTGACACCCTGTATACAGGGCGATTTATGTTTTTTTTATAGCAACCACATTTTTTATAACGGGGCTTAAAACAGAAAGAAAAATAGAACTACTGTAAAACCGTATGGGTAAGACAGATTTATATACCGGGTATCAATTTGAAAAGGTACCATCTTTAATATGTCAGCCCCTACAGAAAATCAGAAAAAATACCATTATTTTGTAGGCAGTAATACAGCCTGTTCTTAAATTCTTTTCTAACGTTTTGAAAATCTTCTTTTTGAATCTCTCGACATGCTGCGCTTATTTTTGCTTTTAAGTCTTTCATGTTTACAAAGAGATAGTTTTAAACGGAAATGGTCTGGAAAAAGGGGTAACAAAAAATTTTAAAAAATTTTGTTTTTAAATAAGTTTAAAATTTTAAGTTGTTTGAATATTATATCTTGCAAAAAAGTTATTAAAATAATGCTTTTAAAGAAAATAAAATAAAAAAGAAACTAAATAAATATCCACAGCTTCAGCAGACATATAACGAAAAGCTAAAAATAACCTACAAGTAAAAAAAAATATCTAGATAATCATAATTTTGAAAAATAAAAGTTTGTTTTTAAAATTAAGCATTTACAAAATTTTAGTTGTAGTTATTTTTTAGGAAATTCGACTTTTTTTATTTACAAATTCATTGGTTATATTTCTTTTTCTTATAACCCTAAGTCTAAAATATTCTTACTTATGTTTACTAATTTTTTTTTCTAAAATTGTTTTTAAATGAAAATATAACATCCTTATAAAATTTTTAAGCTTCTTTTATGGTTTTGTTAAAATATTAAAACAACTTACACAAAAAGAGGTTAAATTGTACACATAGGTTTTTTTTTATAAAACTCGATCATAATAAATAAAAAACAAAGAAAATTAATTTTGTGTTGTCTTTTTTGGTGAAAAAAATTTTTTTGAAAAAAAAGAATAAAAAAAATTTTTGTAAATTTTTTATTTAAAAACCCTTAAAAAAAAAATTTTTTTGTAAAATTTTATTTTTTAAATACCCCCAAAAAAAAAAAAAAATAATTTTTTTTAAAAAAAATTTTTTTTTTTTTAAACGGCCCCTTTTATTTTTTATAACTGCACTAAGTTTGTAAGCCAAAAATTTTTGATTTTAAAATAATTTATTTTTTTTTTTTAGCAAAATAAAAAGTCTTTTTTTTTAGTTATTGAGGCTCAAGAAAATAATTTTTTACCGGTGAAAAGATTTTTAAAAGGACGAATGCGTCCAAAAAATATTATTTGCATTTTAAAAAAATTTTTAAATTTTTTTTTTAAAAAAATTTTTTTAAAAAAATTTTGCTCGGGAGGCTACCCCCTTTTTTTCCCCCAGCCTCCACTAAATTTAAAACCCCCAAAAAACTTATAGAAAAAAGGAGGTAATTATTGCAAAAAAGTTTTCCCTTTTTTGGTTATATGGCAAAATTTTTTATAGTCGTATTCTAGGTCCTTAGGGTTGCAAATATACTAGGAGAAGAAAAATTATGTGTTTTTTTTTTTTATTTTAATTTGAAAATTTAAAATTACCATTGATTTCTCCATATAATCGAAAACTCCCTTTTAAACAAGAATAGTGGGGGCGTGTTGCCAAATCGGGGGCTTTTCGCGTCCCCGCTTTTTTTACGTCTGAAATGTAATTGGGAAAAAAAAAACCGTTTAATCCACAGATTTAACCATGCCCCATTTTTTTCAAAATTAAGAGCCCTTAGTCGGTCTGGTTAGTTTTGGTTATTGTCGTTCCCCCCTTTTATTTTTCCCAATTATATTTCAAATAACAAAATATCAAAAAGAAAATTATTAAGTCCGGCAACACTGCTGATTATTTTCATTTGACAATGTAGAAAAATTTGTTATCAGAGGCGTTTTTGGCGATAAAACTGTTTTAAAAAGTTTTAAATATTCATTTTTTTGGGGTTTCAATAGTGACGTCACATCGAAACTGGTTCAAATTGTTTTAAAAAACCAATCGATTCTAGTTTCAAACGGCGCATGCGTAAAAGTGCGGTTATTGGATAAAACAGTAAACAAAAAATTTTTTTAGTTTTAAACCGTCGATTTCTTGCGACTTTTAATGATGAGTCACATATGAAATTGGTTCAAATAGGTTTTAAATTTTTTCATCGCCAGAAAACGCCTCAGATATTTGATTTATTTCTAACCTATATTTTTTAAATTTAAATTAAAATTGTTTTTTTCCCATTTTCTGCGTATTTTTTAATAGATTTTGTTTCTTTTCATGTTTTGTAAATAATTATCAATTTATACGTTTTTACCCCGCCCAAATTAATTCCTCCAATATCCGTAAGTTTATTTGTTTGAAAAAAAAAATTAAACACAATTTCTCTTCTCCGGGTTTTTATTTGTACCCCCAAACATATTAAATGTAATTTTTTAAAAATGTTTCATAAAATCCAAAAATAGCAGAAAACCTATATGCAATTGTTAAAAGTGACTACATGTGTTAAGTCTAAAGTGTTTCAAAAAAATCTTTTTTAAGATTTTTTGAAAAAAAATTTTTGTTGTTCAAGTTGCACATTAATTATGCTTCAGCAGCTTCAAAACAATATACCGAAAAGCAAAATTTAAAAAAATTTTCTGGATTGTGGTTTCGACTAGAACTGCCTCTTTTACCCACATAAAAGGCCATAGAAAGCTGCCGAATTGAAATAAATTTGGCGTGTATAGGTTTTGGACAGGCGTGCAAAATTAAATTCTCACTTGTCAATAATTAAATAAATAAGCCGTTTTAATTTTTTTTTAAAAATTAATTAAAAGATCGTGTAACAAAGTTTTTTTTAAGACTAGGAACCGGTATGCCTAGGCCAAGTTCTAGCCTGCATATTAAAAAAGGTTAACCCCTTTTTCTTTTTATCTAACTTATATTCCAAGTAAAAAGGATTTGATTTGGGGGTGGTTTACATAAATATTCTTATTACTTGTGAAAAAATTAGGAAAGTTATATCAAGTGGTTTCTGAATATTCGATTTTAAAAATCCCCCACTTTAGTTTTGACTGACAGGTGACTGCTAATTGAATTTTAAAATTCTGGAGCAATTTAAGGAGGTAAAAACCTAAAATTTGTAAAATGGAAAGGGTTATGTTTCGCTTTTAAACGATAAAATCCTGTCTTAAAGATAAGTGAATATATAGGCAAAGAAGGTTTTTTTGGACGCCCTTAAAAAAATTCTTTTATAACACAAAAGGAAAAAAAATTTCCGGGGTTCCACTAAGAGGGGGTTATATCCCCAAACTACTAATGGTATAACTATCGGAAAAATTTTTAGATAAAATGACCAAAAAGAAATTTCTGGAAATTATTTTCAAGTCTGTGGATGGCC
>JAHBCN010023881.1:0-12356 GCA_019359885.1 Listronotus oregonensis | reverse complement strand
AAAGAAAGGGGGTTAAAAATAAGCCCTGTTTACTTTAAAATGAATAACCCTGTACTATTACCATTTTTTTTTAATTATTCTTTTTTTTTAGATTGGTTTTAAAGTCGCCCTGAAAAAAGAATGTCGTTTCGTCTTCAATATTTGGGAACGACAAAAGAAAATAAAGAAAAATCCTCCGTCAATTAAGGACAAAAATGGTTTGGATTCCTAGTAAAATAAACAATTGGCAAAATATATACATATGAGTTTTATTTAACAATAAGTTGCCTTTTTCAAACATATACCGTGGCCGAAAATAAGACAAATATTTATATAAACATACCTATAACACGGTTTTATTTTTCAAAGAAATATTTTCAAAATCGAATATCCCAAAAACACTTTTCTAGTTTTTTTACAGGTTATTAAAAGACATGTGAATTTTCGTACCAAACCTCATACCTCTTTGTGTAACGATAATGAAGTTGTGATAGAAGGGAAGATAGTCTGAAATATTTCGTGTAATTGAATGGCTCCGCCGAACAACGTTGCAAATGACGAAAACCTATTTTTTTAGGAATTAAAAAAACTGATTGTTCAATGAAAATAATTTCTAATTTACAATTTCTTCTCATAAATCGAAGCTTTGTTATCGAGTGAAATTATATATAAGAGGTAATAATATTACTATCATCCCTTACTGAGATATTGATATTTTAAATGCATTTTTTCTGGTACAACGTTGTAAGCGACGGCGCTTGCATCGTTGTTCTATGGACAAGAACGTATAATACTGACTTAAATGGGGCTGATTCAATAAGGTAGGTAGGTTGTTTTAAAATATGATCTTTATTAATAATAAACATAAAAAAGTTAACGTAAAAACTTATATAGGCCCTTAAGGGGTTGTTTTTATTCAACTTTAATATTTTCGTAAAAATGCACATATTCTAGGGGGATGTATTTGCACATATCCAACAAGTCCTTTTTCTTTGCCGCTTTTATCGGGAGTCTATCCTTGTATAAAGGTGGGAACCGAGAAACTTTTACTGGGGGCAGCCTTCTGTTCCCTGGTCCCTTTACTTTTTTTGCTAATGAGTGCGAGGTCCACGTTTGGAGGACGTTGTGTGATTTCCTTCCACACAATATTATAGGATTATCCTTTGTAATTTGGTACCATACATGATTAGTTACACTGAATTTGGTCTTTTCCAGAGAATCTAACAAAATATCTGTGTTTTTAAAGTCTGTTAAAGGTGGGCCCTTGGCATTAGCTATGACTTCCACCCATTACTGAGGGACATAAACATTTTTACCTTTTTTCGCTCGTTCAATTACAGCAAAGTGCCTGTCACAGGGTAGGAAACTGTGACAGAGAAATATTCGTTCAAGAGTAGGTGCTGCAATACAGCTATAATCCGCCAGTTGTTGTTTTGACCTACGCATCTGTCAGACCAAAGCTTGAGAATTCTCACTTGGCCTGGATTTAACTTTTGAAGTTAAGCTCAACATATTTTAGAATACATGATGCTATTTCCGCAGCACCCCGCTTGGCAGTGGTCTCATCCCAGAAAAACATATAAGCCATGTTCCTCCCCTGGTCATATATAGCCAAATTGTAGCATGATAGTTGCCTCTGATAGAAGACGTTACTGTGCGTGAGGTTCGGGCAAAATAACACTTGTTGCAGGTCTACACACAGCACGACGTTTTCAGAGCTTAATTTGGCACTCTCTTTATCTTCAGCAAGCGCCTTGTAAGCAGAGTCAGCCCTCATATGATGAAATTTGCTTTGATTTTCAATAATTTTTCTTCCTCTTCTGTATCAGCAGCAATGAGTTGAATGTGCAGCTGGTCACAATAAGTACATGTATCGGATCTAGGCAGACCAAACCTAAGATTGAACTCACTTTGAAAAACATTACGGTACATGTGAAGTTTTGCAGTACTGTCGGTGTGTTTAATGCAGAAAAGCTGCCACATTTTCTTGATCCTTAGGTCAGGATACAAACATTCCTTTTTGCTCATATTTCTAGAGTAGGTTTTCCTGACGAGGAAAAGAAGAAATATGCTGTTTGATCTGTTTTTTTTTGTTTCGTCAGGGATCCTAGTATGATATCCATGCGCGCCTCTGCCGTCGGTCAACGGTATGGTGAATTTTATTTTGTCAACAAGAATCTGTGTAATCTTCAATATGTGGCAAAGTGTCTTTTGGCATACGCGAAGGGTAGCATCCTTCTTTGGTACATAATATTGAACTGAACAATGTCTAGTAGAGATGTTTTCATTTATTCGATGGCGATTTATATCCCCTACCTTAATGCAAGGGGCATTGTTTGTTTTTGATTGTAGTTCATACCGTTCTAAAAGTCACTTGCATATTCTACCCTGAAACCACAAAATAGCTACCCTGCAAAACAGTAATGCACATCAAAAAGGTTGTGACTTACCTCTTCAGGTGGTAATTTTCCAGGCAGTGGCCGCTTGCTTTTGGATATGTATGGATTTCCAGAATTCCTTGAACGTTTACGATTCTTATTTTTCCACTCACTAACTTTAATTTTTCTCTTTTTACCATTATTTAAACGCTTTTAATGACCAGGAGAAAAAATAACACTACCCGCAGCGGACATTTTGTCAGTAGCAACGTTGTTCCTAGTGCGCCAACCTGTTTTCGACGTCATTCAACGTGCTGCCATCTAAACTACAATCACATAACACATACCAAAAACTGCCATGCGGTAGAAAATGTCGTTAACAACGTTATTTTCTGAAACTCTTAATATCACAATTAATGTCGGTTACAACGTTGTTCGGTGGAGCCATTCAATTTACAAACTGCGTGCGTCAGGCCGAAACTTAGGTTTCGCTTTTAAGGTTTAAAATTATCTTTTTTACTCTTGTTTTTGCAATGTCCTCGTATTTTCTGCAGTACCATATCAAAATCATAACAATAGTTCTACCCTAGTTACTATTTATTTAAAAATAATTAAATTTGAGAAACAAAAACATACTGTTTTAAATTAAAACTAAAAACTATAAACTCCTCAATGCAAAAACTAACAATTTCTTTGAAAAGGACACAGCTACTGGAATTTAAAGTAATTTTTTATCAAGCCAAATAATCTCTACCTTTAGAGAAACAAGCTCCTTGATGCCAAATCATTATGGTCTAAAGTAAATCGGTAGATAGCTAAAAATATTTGGAAATCTACATTTTGGTTGTTTAATCTGATATTTGTTTTACTTTGACGTCTTTCATTGATAACAAGGTATCTTTTAAATTACCGACAGACCTTGTTTTATTTATTTTAGTTTTTTAAAATGAATCCTCTAACATCATAGGAATATAAAGAGATAGTAGCCCAGTTGGTGGAGACCACAGAAACAAGTAATGAGCGAACTGGCTGTTTTTTTTTATAATTAGTTTAGAGTATATTGGTTGATATGAGAAAAAGTTCATGCGTCAATCGGTTTCCTAGTCAAAAAAATTTTCGAAAAAAAAAATATTTCTTTAAAATCCCAGAAAATTTTGGGATGGGGTAAATATAATGAAAAATAAAAAATACCATCTTGTAGAGAAAGTTTTTTTCTACCAAAAAGGTATCCTGCACTTTTTTTTATCAGAGTCATAGTTTGTCCGCAAAAAATTAATTTACTTACTTATGCATACTACGCACGGGACGCCCGATCAGCCGCGTGCGGAGATATTTTTTAGAGTAGCGCGTATTACATTATAATCTGACACGTACTTACGAGATGTTGAATTGGAATTTGAAATACACTATTTTGAAATTGGAACTCTCAGCTTTTTAATGATATGATTTATCTTCCGTTTTTAATAAAATATCGTATAGAAAAAGCGCCTATACAGGGTGTTACAAAATCGAGTGTATGCTAGTGATGAGCAAAGCAAGACCAAGACCAAGACCGGGCTAGTCTTGGTCTTGGTCTTGGTCTTGCAAGCCTGGTCTTGGTCTTGGTCTTGCAAGCCAAAGGAAGGTCTTGTTCTTGGTCTTGGTCTTGCACCACCCGGTCTTGGTCTTGGTCTTGGTCTTGCTGCAAGAGTCTTGCTGGTCTTGCTTCTTTTTGGTAGTAATAATTTAAAGTAAGTAAAACATATTTTTTTAATACTTAAAAATAAATAAAGATGGCGACTATATTTTTGCATTAATATTTGAAAATATAACAAATTTAAGCTTACATTTGAATTATTTGATTTAAAAGCATATTTTAAATGTACTGGTTTATTTATTTATAGCGCTTCATTTTTAGTTGAATTAAGACACAACCTGTTTTTATACATTTAGTTGCACATAGAAAATTTTAGTGAAAGGAATTATTTAAATTTTCTTTAAAGAAGCATATAAAATTAAAACAAATCTGTGTACTGTGTGAGCAGAAAAAAAAAACTTTTAATTTCAACCAGATGTGAAATTTTCGTATAAATGATTTTTATATGTAAACATTGGTTTCTGATTCAAAAAGAAGTTATTCGGGAATCTTTTCAGTTCATATAAACTTTTTATCTTTAAATTAGTCAAACATTTGCAGTACAAAGTTGGCACTCATACTGTATAAACAATCTGCATGATGGCTCAATAGTGTGTCAAAGCTCGATATCTCCGGAACCGTTCATAATGGTGAAAAACTAAACATACAAAAATTATAGAAAAAAAAAGAGGAAAATGTGAAACCATTTTCTGCTTAAAAATTTTCCAAAAAATCCACTGACACTCGAGAAAACTCCCTTGTATTGATCCTAAAATAAAAAAAATATGGCGAAAAATTTAAAAAATCACCACTCGGTATTTTATCCTGGAAATTGTTGATCTGTCATAAAGGAACAATATCAACGTATATGATTTTTAAATATCAGTTTTCGTCTAAACCTGAAGTCATATTTAAAATTCATTTATATAAAAACTATTCCTATATGACAGAAAAATAATATTTTTTATTAATCTATCTCTTTTACATTTATATTTTAGTTTTAAAAAGCAATCTAATGGTGCCACCTCTTACAGTGTGGAACAAGTGTGTAATTTTTCGATACTTCATTAGTCTTTACAGATAGAACAAAACTTGTTTGTTTGGTTAAAGTGAATATTCTAATAATATTTTGGAATATACAGAGTGAACCACTTTCTTTAGGCACATCAACTTACTTGTTTTTAAAATTAGAAACCCCTATATGTTAATTACGGTATTATATTTTTGGATTCTTTAGTTGATTCTAAATATTTTTTAATGAATTATCAACAGTTAAAAAGTAACAGTTTTGTCACTATGAATGCTCACAACACTTAACAGTTATACTTACAGCAAAATAACTTTCACATTCCTATCTTAGTTTTTGATAATCTTATGACAGAGGGTGAAAAATTTTGATTCACCCTGTAAGTCGCATCACTAGATAACTAATTAAAAAAAAAAACATTAGGAAAATGAAAGTAACTTTCAGCTTCTAAAACTTTTGTACTTCTATTTTTTCTCTGTCGAGAACCGTTTCGGAGATATCGAGCTGTATCGGACCATTGAGTCAAAATCTTATTATTTATGAAACATGTTATTGAATTTACTCGTTATCGTTGTTAGAAAACTGTATATAAAAAAACCAAGTAAATTTAATTAAAAAAACCTGTTAGTTATTAAATAATCGCCTTTTTTGAAAGTTCTTAACACATTTTTTGTCATGTCTGTATAAAATACCTCTGTATATTAAATATAAAAACTAAATATTATAATATTAAAAAAAAAGTCGCAGAAGTGCAAGAGTCTTGCAGGTCGGTCTTGGTCTTGCGTAGTCTTGCACTCCTCGGTCTTGGTCTTGGTCTTGGTCTTGCAAGCGAAAAGGTGGTCTTGGTCTTGGTCTCGGTCTTGGTCTTGCTGCAAGACCAAGACCAAGACCGCAAGACCAAGACCGGTCTCGCTCATCACTAGTGTATGCATGGGGATCTCGTAAACCGTAAGAGATACAAGGTCGGTTAAGTTGGGGCAAAGTTGCGCATTTAGGTGCCTAGCAACATGCCTATTAGAAAGTTGCAAAAATTCTGAGTACTTTCGGAAATATCCGAAAAAAACCGAAATTTGCCGATTTCGTTTTTATTTTTTTCTAAGGTTATTTAAAGGGATATGGAAAACAAAAGAAACTTTCCTATGGCCACTTTTTAAGCTCTACAAAACAACGTTGAGAGATTTTCCGTACGACGTTTCGATTTCGTTAAACCATCATCAACTTTATTTTTTTATCAAAACGCAAGAAAGATTTTGAAGGAAATTTTCTGGGATCATTGAACACTTGCTAAGGTCTCATTGTAAAAAAAAATGTTATTAACAAACCATTTTTTTTAAATATCAATAAATTAATGAAATAATCTCAAAATATGGTGAAAAAAACAGGTTTTCACATTCCGACAAACTTTGAATGACTAAAAAATGTACATTATTGCCCGAGTAATGGAACAATTCGTCCGCCCGCTTATAAGTGAATCCATAAAGATAGCGACATTCTAACGGTAGAGCGGTAGCTAAAATAAGAGGACTTTTGGGTCCCGTTATCTCGAAAACTATCGATTTTTCGAAAACAACTATAAGGAACATTTTTGTAGATTTCATAGCAATCTTTATTTTTTCTCTAAACAAAAATTTTCCAAATTGCATGTTTTTGCAGATATTAGTGGGAAACCCATTTTTCGGGCTTGAGGGCCAATGCCAGCTCTTTCCCACCTGTTAATGTTGATAAACTTTTTTTCGCTCGAAAGCATCCCCGAAGATCTAAGAATTGCACCCTAAGGAATATCTGTACAGATTTATTTACAGCTTTGTCCCTTTATTTATTGGACTAAATATATTAAAGCATGTAATAAGTATTTCAAATGCCATAGTTCTTGAGATTTGTTACTTTAGTTTAGTTTAACTTAACTTAATTCGCCTGCATAAATACAACTTCAATCTTTTCGCTATACGATTTTTTAATAATGATAGAGCACTAAATTTCAAAAGGACAACGTTCATTTACAACTAAATTGTATAATTATTGTTGTTTATAAATATGGAGCGATAATAAGGTAACAATGCCCCAGATAAAGCCAATTTGTGACAATGTTTTAAAATATATTAGCTTCTAACTCGCAAACTGTGTTACCGAAAAATCTAAAGTTTTTGCCATGGTCGTAGATTTACATGCTCTTCAATCAACTTTAATAGAATTTTTCTCCGAAATAATTAGGAAAACCAATAATTGACCCCATGAGAAATTACATGGGATTTCCCATATCCCATCCGACGATGCACCATCCGGTATATCAACCCCAGTCCCATACCAACTGAATTGCACCACCTTGTGAAATTTTTTAGAACTGAGTTTTACATAAAAACAATGCCGATTTTAAAAAGCGTTTTAATTTATCTAGTCTTCCCTAACTTGATCCCATCTTAAGGTATTAGATATAAACCACTAGTCGATTTTAACGAAAACCCGTTTCTTTCGATATTCTTTCGCTGATAGAGATATTGGAAATCTAAAATCTGTATTCTTTTCTCCTATTGTCCCGTCTATTCTTTTAGCTAGGGCATTTAGACATGTCTTCTTTAATTTATTGAAAGAGATCGTAAATTTTTATTTTTCATTTTTCAGTTGAATTTTATCTTTTTAAGCTTTTAAAAGCATTGTTTGAAGCACTTTAATTAAATTTTCTTTGACTTTGTAACTAATCTATAGAGCATATAAATTACTGTTGAGTTTGAACTCGAAAAGTTTTTATTGGTATTTTATTCTGGCTTAAAATTGGATGTATATATACAGGTTGTTCGATAAGTTTTGTCGTTAATTAAGAAAAGCACAATAGATTGCTCTAAAGGTGCGGTTACACGGCGTGTGGAGTGACACGCCTGAAGTGTAAACCGTCGCGTAACACGCCGTGTGATAGGGTCGACGCGGCGATTGTCCGGCTGCGTGTCCTGTCCCGTCGATTGGCGGTAAAAAGTACACACATCAAAAACGCGCAGCGCGAAGTGCGTATGCTGTCAGAGGGCGCGACCGCGCGAGCTATTCGCCGGCAACTAAAAATATTTTTTCTCAGTGATAAGCCAAAAGCGGACGGACACGATGTCGTGGTCAAATAAAGAAATGTTCGTATCCGTTTTCTCTAGGTAGGTAGGTAGGTTTAAAGTGAGTGGACTTTTTACGCCCTCCACTGCGACCGCTCGGTCTATTGTGTCTCACACCTGTTTATATTTCTCCCAATAGAATCGGACCTCTAACGAATCCGATACTAGATTGGAAGAGAGCTCTTACATCTCCTTTTACTCGTGTCACTACCGGACACGAGCACAATGTGTTCTGATGTGTCCTGGTGTCCCTGTCTCCTGGAGAGTATGACGAGCAGACGATTAGATCCATCGTGCCCTCCTCTCCGTCTTTTTTTTTTTTTTTGATGAGGGGACAAAAAATCTTTTAAAGACACCGTAAGATGATAGACGGTAGTGTGGGATTTCCACCTACTAAAAAAAAACCCTCCTCTTATTCCCTGCGTTTATTGCAAGGAAGACTGGGTCGGGACCGCGTTAGCATTACTCCAACCCAGTCCGTGTTGCGTCGTACGACGGTTCTCTGCTGCCTTACTGGTGCATTTCTAAGATTTTTTCTTTGAGGAGGCGCTGCGCGTAGGCTGCGATTTCCTTCCAGTTTTCTTCTGTTTTTAAGTGACGTGGGTAGCTAGCAGGTCCTTGTTACAGGAACCAGATGTACTTTCTGAGGCCGAATCTCCGGCCTTATCCTATGAAAACGGTCCAGCTTTCTGTTTAAAGCCAGGGAAACCTTTTTCCTATAAAGGCGGTTTTGTCCGCCTTCTGTTTGAATTTGGGTAATTCTTCCCAAGCGCCTGTTTATTTGGGATGGATTAGCCCTTCCCCGTGAAACAGGCGCCGGTGACTTCAGAGGCACCTTTCGAAACGGATTCACCCGTTTCGGTCGGCGCACCTTTGTCTGCTTGTGACCTTGATTGGCACCTCTCGAAACGGATTTATCCGCTTCGGTCAGGGCACCTTTGTCACTTTTTTCCTATGAAAGCGGTTTTGTCCGCTTTCTGTTTGGAGCTAGGGAAGTAATAGTCCACCACGGCAGAGCCCCGCATTACCGCAGTAAGGCTAAATACTCTGAGAGGTCGCCCTGTATCTCAGAGGCACCGTTGGGGACACCTGTTTTAGGCACAGGATGTCATTTACTTATCAGCACGGTATGCTAACACCTTGAGTTAAAGCCTTGTGTTCATCTTAGCTTCAGATCCCGTTCCATACGGTGGCAACAAGAGTTGCCGATAACCAGCAACTCTAGCGCATGTTCCAAAAGATCCTACTGGGCCCAACCACAACGACGATGTGTGAACACAGCGGTTGGGCCGTTTTCTCTATACAGTGGCCAATTTTGTTGATGAGAAATTAAAGGATTTTTAAGATGGTTCCCCACTTAAATTGGCAAGCATATCGGTCGCATTATACCTGAAAAATACATTGGTAAAAAAACTACTCTTAGTGCAATTTTACAACTTACATTGATCGAATTGTGTTGTGCGACCCCATCCACCATCGTTGTCTTTTTTTTTAATCGAAATGTCACTATCCAAAAAAAATATAGCAAGTTTGCTGAAACCTAGCATCCTTTTCGACAAACCGACATGTTGAAATTCCCTGCCTTGTTGAAAGACGGGTCAATGTTTGCCAACTCGTAGGTGTCTGACAGCTATCGCCAAAAACCGCATCTGCGCGTCACTCCACACTCCACACTTCAGGCGTTTCAAGCCACACGCCGTGTAACCCACCTTAATTTTTCTGGTTCAGAATTGTATACCTTAAGTCAGAATATGGAAAACTGTCATAATACATTTTTTTACTTCTTGATTGAATAATACTATTTTCCCATATAATATATATTTTTTTAATATAAGAACGGAAGGTGCCAAGTTAAAAAGTTATCTCATTCTTTTTTCCCGGTATACCTTGATCAATTTTTTAGGTGTTATTCTAGTCTAGAAGCCCGAAGTTTTGTAAGGGTCGATAAAAAAAAAATATTTAGCCCATCCATTTTTCTATCATCTGGATCTTTATATTTTAGGAATTAACAAAAAGAAAATAAAAAGAGAAAAGATATATTTCACAAAAGTTACCCCGCTCTTAAAGTAGAGGGGAAAAAAAGAGCATGTCAATCTTGTCACGAATGTCTCTTCGGGTCAAAAAAAAAAAAATTAGTAGATTCTTTATCAGTACAAATGTTGTTATAGCAAGAACCAGAATAAATGATAACAAATTTTTTTCTCGCAAAATGTCAGTTTTTTTTCAGTTATTTTTTAACTTTTCCGAATTTTTTAAAATAATAATTATTGAAAATTTTCATTTTTTGTTGGTTTCTGCTATAGAGGGATATAAAAAGAAAATTCATGCTTACTTTTTTGAAAATTGGACAATTAGAACTTAAGATTTTGTGACAAATGTTTCAAAAAAAAGTAGTTTCGAGAAAAACGAGTTTAAAGTTTGATTTTAGGTAGTTTAACAGATAGAACAGTACATATTACTTACATTTCTTTAATCAGCGATAATATTTAACGAATTTCTCTTCGTAAGATAAGCATTTCTTCCTTCTTTTCAAGTAATTTAAGCTCGAAACTCAGAACTTTCGATTCTAAATATCATTAATTTTGAAGATATTCTTAAATATCTAAACTATCAAAATCTGCAAACAAAAATCATTATTTTTTTACTTTTTAGACTAGAATATCCCCTTAAATGAATAAAATTCTGCATGCATTTTAACAATTATGATTTTAAAAGCTGAGTTTCAATCAGATTGCAACATTCTAAAACACTTCCTGAATATACAATATTACTGCCCTGTTTCAGAGAGTTTTAAGTAAAAATGTGCAGTTTTAAGAATTTCTCCGTTACTTCTGTCCTAAAACCTACTTACACACCTAATTTTAGGTTTCTACTCCCTCAGGAAGTGCCCCATTTTAATGAGTCATTTAGTCAGTCAGTAGTAAAATGGGCGATTTTTAAATATCTCAGAATATACTTTGCATAACTTTCTTATTTTTTTTTAGCTAATGAACAATAACAATAATATTGTTTTTTTGTCATATAAAATTATACATCTTTTCGACTAAGCAAATTAAAATAAACTATGATAATAGGTAGGTAGGTTTAAAGTGAGTGGGTATAACACCCTTCCCCCCCGACCGATCGGCATTGTGGCTCACACCTTTATATTTTCAGACCAGGTCCAGACTCCTAATAAATCTGATGATCCTTTAAAAGATCTTACCTCCCCGGCAACAAGATGTCATTGCCGAGGATTGGAATCTTAGTCGGCCATTGCTGGGCACGAACAGTGGTTCTCCATTCATCCCTCCATGCACTTTGTGATGTGGTATTTTAATCGAAAATTCCGGTACAGTCCCATTAGAGTTTTAGGTTTTGATTGCTTCAGTAGTTTGAAGTACATTGTTGGTTCGGTGGGCTTAGAAGGCCTTCGAGTGTCTGAGACCTGGAACTCCATGCCAGTACCGAAGATTTTCTCTTTGTGTCCAATTGAAGAACGCTTGGCCGTTCCATAAGATATCCGAAAACCTTCCGGCCCTGTGAATTTGTCTCCGCCCCCTTTTTGGCAAGGGGGTCTGCGGATTCATTACCCTCTAGGCCTGTTGTATTTATCCACAGTGGAACCTTATTGTTTTGACCCGTTTGGTCAGCGCATCCCCTTTCAATTCCAAGGTTTTCGAATTGCACCGGCTGGATTCGGCCTTAAGAACCGCTTGACTATCGAAGAATATTTTAATTTCTTAGCGTGCGTGCCGATCAACCACGATCTGCACCATCTCAATAGCAAAATCCGCTTGAAATTGGTTGCGAGAGTGCCTAGGCTAAAGGAAAACTCTGCCCTCGGCCTCTGTCCATATATTCCAGCCCAACACCGTCCTTGGTTTTGGAGCCATGGGTTACCAACAGATGTCAGCCCGAAGAGGTGGTCGTTTTTTGACTCCAGTTTCCTTTGTGGAGACCAACTTGATAATAAAAAACATAACAAATGATAATAACTATGATAATAACAAAACATAATAATAAATTTCGGGAAAGAAGTCAATATAATGTTTCTATGCAATAAATCTGTTTTGAATTATCTCCGGGGATTCAGACAATACATAATAAAATCTTTCCTAACAATAATTTTTTTAAAAACTATTTAAATTTATTCGAACTACCTTTATTTTTAATACTAGAGGTAAAGAATTAACCTTTTTTTAAGTTATGATTTTTTTTAATAAAGTAAAACATGGATTCGGAAGATAAAGGAAAATTTTTCTAGTATTGTGCGAAGAATTTTT
>JAHBCN010023880.1:0-12390 GCA_019359885.1 Listronotus oregonensis | reverse complement strand
ATTTTTAAAAAGGGTGAAAAACCCACAGCCAGGGAAAACCAGGGTACCAAAACCCCAAGAACGAAGTACTGGGAACCAAGAATAAGCCTGGAAAACCAAAACAAGAAGCCCTTTTTCCAGGAACGGGGAAGAACAACGAAAAGTAGGAAAAGGACTTCGCATAACAGTAGGGTTGTTAACAGGGCATGATAACCTAAGAGGACACCTACACAAGATAGGCTCATACAATGGGGACCCAAGCTGCAGAATGTGCGACGAGGGGAAGAAACAGCCTACCATATCCTGTGCGAATGTAAAGCATTGAATCACAAAAGACAGGCATTATTTGGGCAACCGGAAATGAGCCCACAGGAATATATTAACCAACCAGTCTCGGGGTTATACAGACTTGTAGAAGGAACAAGACTAATGGGAGAATTGATATAAAAGACAATGGAAGATTAGGCACAAAAATCCCATGAGGCTACGCTGCCTCCGGTAGTTAATCAAGACGGCTCCCAGGGAAGAAGAAGAAAAAGAAGGAAAAGAAGAAGAATATAAACATATAAAACATGTGGATTCTATGCAAAAACATTACTGAGGATTGGTTATGATGTGAATAAAAAAATATTGCACGAAATATGATACAGCGACAAAAACGTTTATTTTTTCCTTTGTGGGCTGTACATCATCTTTTTTAAAAAACCAACAGTAGTCGCCCAAGATAGATGGGTTCCATAGTCCCTGGTATCTTGTTTCCATCGTGCTGATGTCCTGATGAAACCTCTCACCTTGTTCGTCGCTTACTGCACCCAAATTTTCTGGAAAAACATTAAAAGGGAGTGCAAAAAATACATTTTTGGGAACATGCGACACCCTAGTAATTTGTAGGTTTTTAACAGTTCATCTATGAGATTTTTATAGTTTTCATCTTTCTTATCGCCCAGAAATCCTTTCACTGCACGTACAAAACACGTCCAAGCTGCCAATTCCTTTTCATTTAATTGTTCTTGAAAATGGAGATCATTTAGGAGCTTCCTTATGTGAGGTCCAATAAATATGCCTTCTATTAATTTTGCATCACTTAGTTAAGAAAATATTTCACCGGAAACCACTACCTTCTTTGTCCATGGCTTTCACAAAGTTTTTCATTAGCCAAAGCTTAATATGGAGAGGCACCTTTTTGGGTTAACAAAGGAGGGCTTATTAATTTAATGATATAAGTACCAGGTTTAAAAACAGTTCTTTGAGGCAAAATATTTTTACTGTGCTGTTCTTTTGTCGCCCTACTGTCCAACAGACACAAAAACAGCAATACTTTGTAAAATCCCCTTGAAGTCCTAGCAAGATACCTATGACTTTTAAATCTTTAGAGATATCGAAGTGATACTATTCATATTTTACACGATTTAATATGGTTGTTTTCATTATAAAGAAGGACTGCTTTTAGGCTTTATTTCGACGAATCTATAAATAAACGCTAGGATCATGATCCATATTAAGCTTATTCACTCCAATATCACAACAGACACATAGCAACTCCTTCATTTAAAAAACACTTAATAATGTTACATTTCGTTTCCGGTAAAGTGAAACACTTGCTTTTTTATTTAAGGAGTTCCACTGTCACAAGTCTGGAACCAAGAAGTTTCGATTTTTGTTTTGACGATCCTAGGTTACGTACGTCAAGTCTTTTAATTTATGGGAGCTTTACTGGTAGTTGGTAAAAATGTTGGGTCACAACTGGCCTTAGCGCAGAAGACAAATTTTAATACTCTATTTTGTCTTCCTGCTTTTTTCAAATCCCTTCTGTTTTAGTGATGCAAAAATAGCAATTACTTAAATGGTCAGTAGGTTCTCTACACACCATAGAAACAGCAAACGGCATAGAATTTTTCTTGCGATACATCCACTGCACTAAATTTACGCAATAGTACTTTTCCAATAATAAGAAGGAAAAAAAGACAATGTTTAAATTCAAGATGGGCTAAAAGTAATTTTAGAGAAGAAAAATGAGTTTATGGAAAAAAACATAATTTTAAAACTAAATAAAGGTTTATTCTTAAATACAGCTTTAAGTTTATATTTTTAAACTACTATTTTCTTTTATTTTTGTTTTATTGGGCGTATATGTTAAAATGACGATTTGACTTAAACCATTTTATTTTAAAGCATCGCTTTTCCTACAAAGTTAATTTACTAAAATTCGATTTTGCTTTCATAGGTAAATTATATAGCTTTAGCAAGTAAATAAGCTTTAAAGCACGTAAAAGTCGAGCTGGTGTTTTTCTTTATTTTTCTTTAATGTTCTGGTTTAAAATAGAATATCTTCCAGAACATTAAACTCTCAACGGAGAATAGCTTATATATCTGGAATTAGTACTTTTATTTATTTTAAAACAAAGAAATTACCATGCTAGTGTCTCTAGGTATTAGACAAACTTCTAATAAGTGATTTTAGTTGTAATTCTTGTAAATTACAATTTATACTAGTAGAAAAGTGGTAATAGAGCAATAAATTGCTTAAATTACACAAGTCGACATAATTTTTGTAACAGAATGCTAATTTTGCGTTTCATTTAGGAAATATTAAAAAAACATTTTCCCAGAAATGGCCTAGCACGGTCCATTTTCAAGTACCTGCTTCTCTTTTATATAATGCGATCTTTGGAATCATTTTTACCTGCCGGGGCCGTACAACAAGACCGCAGAGGGGTCATTTTCCAAATTTACGGTTTTATGTAAAGTTGGGCTTCCATGTTTTTGTTTGAGTTTGTTACGTAAACTTAGTGCTGTGGATGTTCAAGAAAATTCTATGCCGTTTCTGTTCTCATGGTGGGAAGAACCTACTGACTATGTAAGTGATTGCTACTTTTGCATCACTAAAATAGAAAGGATTTTAAAAAAGCATAGAGAGAAAATGGAGCATCTAAATTTGCCTTCTGCGCTAAGGTCAGTTCCTCATTGCCAGAAACTACCTGTACCGATAGTGCCTTTAAATCTGGACATCGGGTTTCCCATTGATTCTAAATGTTCATCAGAATCTGATCCACAACTTCCTGAGAGCACCAGTTGTGACCCAACATTTTTACTAACTACCAGTGAACCTCAGTTAATAACTCAGAATGAATTAAATGACTTGGTACGTGACCTAGGATTGTTAAAACAAAAATCGGAACTTCTTGGTTCTAGACTTTAACAGTGGAACTTGTTGGATAAAAAAGCAAGTGTTTCACTTTACCTAAAACGAAATGTAATATTATCAAGTTTTTTTAAAATGAAAGGGTCGCTATGTGTCTGTTGTGATATTGATGGTTTAATAAATGAACTTAATATGAAACATCACCCTAGCGAGTGGCGTTTATTCATAGATTCGTCAAAATACAGCCTAGAAGCAGTCCTGCTTTATAACGGAAACAAAAACCATCTTTTCCTTTAGCCCATTCACTAATAATGAAAGAAACCTATGGCAACTTAGCAACCATATTAAATAGTGTTAAATATAAACAGTATCAGTGGGATATCTGTAGAGATTTAAAAGTCATAGGTATCTTGCTAGGACTTTAAGGGAGTTTTACAAAGTATTACTGTTTTTTGTGTTTGTTGAACAGTAGGCCAACAAATGAACACTACAGTAAAAAGGATTGGCTTTATAGAACTTCTTTTGAACCTGGTACTTCAAGCATTAAATATGCCCCTCTTGTTAGCCCAAAGAAGGTGTTGCTACCGCCTCTCCATATTAAGCTTGGACTAAGGAAGAACTTTTTCAAAGCCATGGACAAAGAAGGTAGTGGTTTTCAGTATCTAAAATAAATAATTCCTCAACTAAGTGTAGCAAAATTAAAAGAAGGCATATTTATTAGACCTCAGATAAGGAAGCGTCTAAATGATATCCGTTTTTAAAAACAATTTAATGACAATAAATTGGAATTTTGGGAAAAAAAAATAAAGACTATAAAAGTCTGAACTGTTTTAAACCTATGTTGAAAACTAGGTTGTCGCATGTTTCTAAAAATATATTTTTTCCGGAAAATTTGAGTGCAGAAAGCGACCAACAAGAAGATAGGTTTCACCAGGACATCAGGACGATGGAAACAAGATACCAGGGACGCTGGAAACCATCTATCTTGGGCGAATACTGTTGGTATTTAAAAAGAGATGATGCTACAAAACAAAAGAAAAAAGTGAACGTTTTTGTCGCTGTATCATATCTCGTGCAATATATTTTATATTAGCATAATAACCAATCCTCAGTAATGTTTTTGCATAGATTCCAAATGTTTTATATGTTAATATTAAATAAATATATAAGATTGTAAAAATATGTCATCTAAACTTTGTTCTTCCTTTATCAAAAAACTGTACGTGTTACAGTAATTGGCTTATCATTTTTGCGTTTGGAACTTTAAAATACTTTAAACAAACCTATTTTTATTAATGTTAGTTTACCAAAATTTAAATTTGTTGGTTTTCGTTATTGGCTTTGCTTGAACATAGGATTTTAAAGCCGGATAACAATATTAATTATGCTTTAATAACAAATTATTTTCCATGACATTTATTAACCATACAAATGAACATACGGAAAATTATAAAACTTCTTTTGTTTTCTGCTGGGTTTTTAGATATATTATCCACTTTTCCTCTGTTTAGTAAAACCTGTCCAAGTACCGAAGCATACAGATATTGAATTCAACGGCATTTTTAGACAACGCGCCGATGCGACCACGGACGTTATGCAAATACCTACTACCTCTAACTCCATTAACATCTGGGTAATGTCATCCAGACGGAACTTAGACAAAAAGAAGATTAATATTTGGAAAAGACTACAAAGTATAAAAAAAACAAATAATAAAAACTATAGTTTTTAATTAAAGCAATGTTATTTACGACATAATCTAAAAAATACTATGGAGTATAAAAAATAAATAGTAACAAACCCCGCATTAGCGTGAAGACTGTACCCTTGGTAATCACGTGATAATCCCAGACGAAAAGTGTCATAATAGCAACCCAGCAGATTTGAACCTGTAAGAAGATAAAAGGTCCAGAACTAACTAGAAAGTCCTGCCAATTTATTATCCAGCCTATTTTAGAAAGCTGAACTTCAGTTTAGCAGGTTGTTAAACGAGGTGTAGTGAAGTGTTAAAGAACTTTATCAACCTCTCGAGACGTTTTATTTATTATATAATATTTAGCATTTTATTGAATAATATTAGCTGACGTGTAAATTCCTCGATAAATTATTCTCACTTGCTGTTTGTAAAGGACAAACAAACAAATTCACGCATCTTATAGTTTTTGCTTATTTGCACTTTTAATTTTAAATGACCCCAGAGTAAAAAATCAAGAGGTGTCATATCTGGAGATCTTGTAGACACTTCTATGAGTTTGTTTTATAAATCCACTATCCGGAAAACAGTGCATTTAAATGATCAAGTACTTGTTAAGCAAAATAAGGCGAAGAGCCATCCTGCTGAAACCAAATAAATCTATTGCACGTATCAGGCTGAATTCGATTTGAAAAGCTTATATGGAATTTACTCATTTGAAAGAAATTGTAAGTATAAGTCTCCTGTAATATTTTTATCAAAAACAAATCTAAAAATTTAAAATGCATGCTCAAACGTTTATTTTTCGTGGATTTTGAGTATGACTTTCTCTTACTTTATTTGTACTCCTAAACCTAAGATTTTTATCTATTTACAATGCCAATTAATAAAACATGACTATATCACTAAAAAATATCTTACGATAAATAAATGGATTTAAGTTACACATTTCCATCATAGTTTCACAAAACTGTAGTCCGCGGTCGTATCGAGATCATCTTTTTTAAGTAATATTAAGGGACAGTTTTCGCTAAATTGATACAGTGCAATCTACTATAATATATTAAAATATTTAAATTCACCATTTCGTCAAGAAGATTATCTAATGGAGGTTTACACGTAACAGCTTTGGTAAAATTGTTACCGGGGTCAGTTAGCTCATATTGTTTTCTTCTTCTAATGTACCCAAAACTGTCTGTTGACTCAGCATTATTTAAGCATGATGAAGATTATTATTTTCCCTCCTACTATTATGCCCAATTTGGTGTCGATATTAACTTTTGGCTGATCGATCTTGACCTGCTTTTCTAAATTTTCTCCCAGTTACTAACTTTTTTTAATGTTCTTGTTTGATCTCCCTACCGAAGAAAAAAATATTTTACATTATTAAAGCTTTATTTAAATGCTCCATATTTACCTCTACTTACAATTATTTTCAAAGTACTGATTGACACAAGCCATAGTAAAAATTTAACTAATAAATTTGGCTGTATTTTAAAAAGTTGAACAAAATCGATAGTTTAAATATTTAGGAATATAACCTTAAAACGATTTTTCAAAATTCGAATTATTTTAAAAGTTATAGCTAAAGTTGTTGGTTGGCCGAATGAAGCTAGAATCGAAAGTTTTTGAGCTTCGAAAGGGTTTTATGCTTCAAGTGCTGCAAAAGTAGGAATAAGTGAGGAATGTAAGTTAAATGTATCATTCTATATGTTAGGCTGGCTCCAAAGAAGGCAAAGACAGTTCCATCTGCAGGCAAAGTCATGGCTTCAGTTTTTTGGGATGCGCGAGGGATAATTTGAATTGATTACCTTCAGAAAGGAAAAATGATCAACGGCAAGTATTACGCGAACCTACTGCAGCGTTTAAGTCATGAAATCAAGAAAAAAAGTTCCATTTTGGCCAAAAAGAAAATTTTGTTTCAACAAGACAATGCACCTGTTCACAGATCCGTTACCGCAATGGCCAAAATCAACGAATTAAAATTTCAATTACTTCCTCATGCACCCTATTCGCCGGATTTAGCCCCCTTGGATTATTTTCTGTTTCCAAACTGAACCAAAAAAATGGCTCGGGGGTCAAAAATTTGCCCACAATGAGGAAGTGGAGTCAGCAGCTGATAGCTATTTGGAGGAGCTCGAGGATTCCTATTTTAAGCAGAGTATCGAAGCTATTGAGCATCGCCGGGAAAACTGTATTGAGCATAAGGGAGACTATGTAGAAAAATAAAAATATTTTTTGTTTTTTGTGTTAGGTCGGGTATTTCTGGGACCATTTTCGTATGCGTATAAATTGACTTAGAGTTCGAAATTAAATTTAAAACAATAGTGTTCCATTCGAACCATGTTTCATGTTAAATCTACTTTTTGACATACCCTGTACATTTATCTCTAGTACAAAAAATGCGAAAAATTAGTATGGTCGTATCCAAGCATTATTCTAAATAATCCATACTTCATTTTAATTTTTTTCTATGTTGGTGTTCACTTTACAGCTTTTAAGAAATTTATTATTTTTTAGATATTGCCAATTTTGCTTTAAACTAAAATAGAGTTACTCCGTAAATACACAAATTCTGCCTCAAATCGACTAAGCTTCTACCGTCTGGATATAATAAATCGTTTAATTTTAATGCAACCGTTTCACTAGGAACGAAATCTGCAGAAATCTCGCTTTGTTGTAATAAATAAATCATAGCTTCATTTACCAACTGGTAAATTCTGAAGGAAGGCAGTTTCAAAGTAAGTAATTAGATTTTGAGGCAGATTAAACTTGGGATGACGTTTCGCTTCAAAGCCTAAAACGGAAAGCCAAAGCACGATTTAGGGGGTTTTACTCGGAATCGAACGATGTTTACGAAACAGTACATATAATTATATTTTTAAGTAATTAAGATAAGGTAAAAGCACAAATTATAATAGGTAATTTGCTGAAGAGAGATATCTTTAGGCATTTATTTTGCTTTCTGTTTTCTTTAATGTAAATGAATACCTGAACGTATAAAATGCTTAACGCTGTACAGGGTGGGCCAAATTGGGCACTTTTAAAAGGAAACTCCCATTTTTAAAGGAGATAGATGAAAACTAATGTCGGTGCCTGGAGCTCAATTTTCGTCAATAACATAATGGTAAAAACCGCACTTCGATATCTGTAACCATTTCTGAGTTACAGGGTGTTTTTCAAAAAAGTGCATTTTTTAAAAATCGCTGTAACTTTTTTGCTATGGAAAATTTTGAGTTTTTGTAAAAACATTTCCAAAGCAACTTTTTACGTAGAATTTAATGGTGTAAATATATATTTTTTTACAATCAATAGCTTAATAGTTATTAACAGAAAAATCGATGTTTTATATGGGACACCCTGTATATTTTTGAATAATTGAAAATAACTTTAAATTTCCTTTCCAAAAAGTATCACACTTAATATTTTTCTCGAGTTTTCTTTGAAATAAAGAGTTTTTAATAGTTCGCCCACTTTGAACAAGTAGGCTTAGGACGCCGCGGGGGGCGGCCATGATAAAGAAAACAAATGCTTATTGGTAATTGTCAAATTGTGATTTTGGCTGTAAACACGCCGTAATTTAGTCAAATCTTTCAAATAAATTTAAAATGAAATTCGAAAATTATGAAAAATGGGATATGATAGTTTGTTTTATACAAGCCGGGAGAATCCAGAAGCAGCAAGCAATTTATACCACAACCAATATCCAGAAAGAAGACAACCTTTTAAAGATATTTTCGGAAGATTGCGACACAACCTAATTAATAGTGGCCAGTTTAAGAAAAAAAGGTCAAAACTATATATAACAAATAGAGATAAGGAGTTAGAAGAGATAGTAGCTTTAGGAGCCGTTCAAAATAATCCTAAAACGTTAACACGAAAATTAAAAACGTTAACAGGACTGGCAAGAACTAATGTTAGACGAACTTTAAAGAAATACAAATATAAACCATACAGGACCAGAAAAGTTCATCATCTTAGACCTGGAGATTTTAAACGCCGCCTAGATTTTTGTCGGTGGTTTCTGGAAAAATGTAACCGTGTGCGCGATTTCCCACTGAATTGTATTTGGACTGACAAAGCGTATATAAGCAGTGTCGGTATGTTTAAGCACTATAACTCGTATACTTGGGCGCAACAAAACCCTCATTCAGTAGTCGAGCTAAGAAACCAAGGAAGATTTGGGTTTAGTGTCTGGGCAGTTATTTTTAGAGGTAGGATTATTGGCCTCACATCTCAACGATATTTGCCAATTTTAAGGCAAAAAATAGAACCCTTCATTGATGATCTACCTCTAATGGAACGCGGAAACATATTTTTCCAACAAGACGGGGCACCGCCTCACAACGCTGAAATTATTAGTAATTTTTTAGCAGAAAACTTTGACAACAATTGGATTGCTAACCAAGGTCCCATCTGTTGGCCAGCGAGGTCACCGGACTTAACGCCCATGGATTTTTATCTTTGGGGAAGACTGAAGGACCTTATTTTTAAATTACCTTTACGTTCTAGACGAGAATTAGAAGTAGCAGTTGTGTAAGGGTTTGCATCTCTCACCCCTCTTGAATTGATGAATTCTGCAAGAAATGTCCGGAAACAGTGCCGTTTGTGCATAAAGAGACCGGTCGACAATTCGAACATCTCCTGTATCTAAATCTCTTGCGCTGGTTTATTACTTTTTATTGATGTTTTTTATATTTTATTTGTTAATCTTATTTTAAATATAGTTTACATTGTTATAAAAATCGACATCATTTATTGTAAATATAAGTTTCATTTTATAAAATATTAAGTGTGCTATATTTTTGAAAAGGTAATTTTAAGTTATTTTCAATTATTCAAAAATATACAGGGTGTCCCATATGAAACATCGATTTTTCTGTTAATAACTATTAAACTAATGAATGTAAAAAAAATATATTTACACCATTAAATTCTACGTAAAAAGTTTCTTTGGAAATGTTTTTACAGAAACTCAAAATTTTCCATAGCAAAAAAGTTACAGCGATTTTTAAAAAATGCACTCTTTTGAAAAACACCCTGTAACTCAGAAATGGTAACAGATATTGATGTGCGGTTTTTACCGATATATTATTGACGAAAATTCAGCTCCAGACACCTACATTAATTTTCATTTATCTCCTTTAAAAATGGGAGTTTCCCTTTAAAAGTGCCCAATTTGGCCCACCCTGTACAGTGGGTTTTAAATGAGTGATACATTTATTGGTTTCTTAAAAATTATTATACAGTGACCGCCAGAAAGTATGCGACATATGGGAAAAAACATAATGACGTTTGGAAAAAAATAGATTTTGCAGATCATCTCTGCATCACTTAAAACCTCAGAAACAATTGAACGATCCCGATTGTTATTTGTTATTTGGCAGTAAATTTGAATTTTGTAAGGTCGGTTGACCGAAAGTCCCCTTATTTGTTAAAATATTGAAAAATTTTATAAGGATAAGTTGTTTAGAATTTAATTCTATGGCTATGTGTAAAATTTTGAGCTATTTGGATAAAAATAAAAATTTGGACATTTTTTTTCAATAAAAATATTTTTGTTTGAAAAATTTTTTTTCGATTGTTTCTGAGGTTTTAAGTGACGCAGGGATGATCTGCGAAATCGATTTTTTTCTAAACGTCATAATATTTTTTTTCCATATGTCGCATACTTTTTAGCGGTCACTGTATTTAAAAATTCACTTAAATAGACAAATTTTATTTAGTCGTTAGGTAGATAACGTTAACATTTAGAAATTTCTAACTTTTATTTTTAAGTTTTAAGTTTGTAAGCAAAGCTATAAACTTACAAGATCAATAACGTCACGCCTATGTACGCATAACATACAAGATTTTATGTACAATTACATTATAAACGGTTTTCATTTTTAAAGTTTTGTTTTGTTACATTTTAAAACTCTTGTAAAGCAGACTTGCAGTTGTTAGTGTCAGCCATGATGCAAAGAAACAAAGTGTGTGCAATAGAATGACCAATATATTATATCGGGTGGTGCGTTGCCAAACGAAACATAGGAAATCCCATGTAAATTATAAAGGGGTCAATTATTGGCTCCCCTGCACATTTTACAGAAAAAATGTAACACAACTTTTTGAAGAGACCAATCTGATAAACCCTCGTTCCAATTTTCAAAAAATTTTAATAAGCGAATTTTGAATTATTCAATTAAATGTAAATGAAAGATTACCAAATTTTTGGTTCAGGTAAAACCAAACAGACACCAGCCACCAGCAAACAATTGGTTATAAGGCTTTGTCAAATCTGACGTACAGTTAAATATAAGGATTTTTTTTCGTTTCATCAATCTCACAACCATACATTCAAAGTAAAAGACACGTTAGCATTATTTTTTTTTATCAAACCTTTTATTTAATGTAACAATTAAGTTTTATAATAACAATTATTACTATCGAGCATTAAAAAAATAATTTTATCATACTAGAATTTAATTAAACAAATAGCAGTATTTGAAATATTTTTGATTTATTTTCCCATCAAACCTATTCGGTCAATTTCAACCATTAAACTTATTGTCAGTAAATTCGAGTCTAAAGCCATCGCATTAAATAATTTTAAATGTTTAACTCGGAAAATCGAAAATAGATCCGCAAAACTGAAACTGAACTTTTAATATTTTACTAGGTGTGGAAAAATTAAATAAAATAAAATACAATAACTTTTTAAAAAATAATAGAGAATTACATAAAAACATTAATAAATTAAATGTTTAATTCTAACTTCCCATTAACATCTAAACAAAATCCCAACCAATCATAAAATTCATTTCTAACGTTGCTAAGTTAATATTGTGAAATTTTATTATATTCTAACGAAATAGCGTTTTGTAGCTGGTTTAGATTCTTAAATTTTGCACTTTGCACAGAAAGAAGTCATTCGGTGAATGATCAGGTGACATGGCTGGCCAAAGTATCCGGTACCGTGATCCATTAATATTGCCGTTAAAAGCATTTTCCAGGTACTCCCTAACACTACAGGCAATATGGGCGGAGCAACCATCCATTTTGTACTAGATCAATTGATCTTTTCTAACAACTTCTTCCAAGGCGGGTCCAATTTAATTTTGAAATAAGTCCAAATAGGTTTCTGCTGATAGTCCATAAAACCAATGATAGGGTGTCCGATAATTCCCACGAATACATTTGTTTTTTGGGGATATTCTGTCCGAGTATGAACAAAGCAAACATTATTTTCTTGGCTTCAATACCGGCAATTCTGAACATTTGGTTCATTGTTGAGGGAGGATGTACATTCATCGGTAAAACAAATATTTCTTAACAAATTTCTATCGTTATTTGCTCTTTCTATCATTTTAAAACAAATTGCCATTCTTCACTCTTCATCTTTTTCCTGCAGCTCTTGATATTTTATACGAATAATTTTTGTGTTTTTTCGAAGTGCACGATACCGTTGTATGATGTTTATTTACCTCTTGCCCAAGAACCCTCGTACTTACAATTTTGTTTTCCCCCACACTCAGTAGAATATTAAGATTTATGTTCTCTCTTTCTTCTACTTTATTTTCGATATCCTGAGTTG
>JAHBCN010023879.1:0-12229 GCA_019359885.1 Listronotus oregonensis | reverse complement strand
AATTAAATAATTTTAATGCCCTTTTTTTTTATTTGGTTATCCCGTTTTTCTTTAATATCCTAAATTCTATTATGAAGCACTTAGGGGGTTTTTGCATAATGATCTGCTCAATTCTTATGACGAGAATCCCAAAGATTTGTTTTTTTTTATATTTGTCAATAAAAAGCGGGGTTTTTTCGCACGACCCTCAGAAAATGAATTTTATTTAAATAACAAAATGGGGAAAAAAACCAAGACTTTTCCAAACGTTAGCAACGAACAAATTGATTCACTGATTTTTCAGCGCCAAAAATTTCGGGTTTTGCAAAAAACCGAAACCCCGATGGGGGGAGCGCGAAAATCCCCCAACCTAAATTTTTACCCCACTGGATTTTACTTACAATTTTTATTACAAGTCAGTCGCCTTTAGAGATGAGCTTAAACGACAATTTTTAGGTCCCCGGTATATCGGGGTTTTTTTTAAGGGGCTTTACCCGCTGTTTACCCCAAAGATATTATTATTATGACTTATAGGGTATTATTTTTTTTTAAATTTTAAAAAGTACAACCTAATAAATGTAATAAAAGTTGTTATTAAATTTAAAGGTCAAAAATTTTAAAAAGGTAGCTTTTTTTATAATAAAAAAATAACATTATTAAAAAAAAGACAAAAAATACCAATATTTTTATTTTATCTATTTTTTTCCCAAAAAATTTAAGGGAAAAAAAGCAGAAAAAAAAAAAAACAAATTAAGAAAAGTTGAAAAAAATAAATATGAAAATAAATAATTAAAAATACAACAAAAAATAAAAAAAACGGAAATTTAAGTACTTTAAAAAAAGTTTTTTTTTTCATTTGAAAGAATAGATGTAAATTCAATAATCAAAAAAAAAGTTTAACAAAAAGGGAGGAAGAAGTTTGTTGTTTAACACATCAATTCAATTTATGATAATAGTTATTAAAATTAGTATAGTTAAAAAATTTTTTTTTTGTTAAAAAATTTTTTGATGCATATTACAATATTTTTATTTTTATTTTATATTTTATTTTTGTTATGTGTGAGCAAAAAAATTAAAGTTATTTACCAAAAAAAAAATATATTGCTATTTTTTTTTTTGTCTTAGCAAAAAAAAATTTTTGGGATTCCCCCTCACTATTCTTGTTATCTTTAAGCTCCGTGTATTTTAATTAAAACTGAAATGCAGGTTAACAGGAACTTCTTTTAAACCCCAAAAAAATTTTATTTATAACTACAATGAAATATTAAAAAATCATTTTTAAATTTTTAAAATTTGAAAGCCTAGGCTCTAGGGCGCTAATTGGTTTATAGCCCAGGCCGCCAAAATTGATAAAAAGGGCCCCCGTCCAAACCCGCAGACCATGGCCGAAGTAGTCCGTCTACTCATAGATATATAAGAAAAGGGGGATAAAACTGTTTACAATTAAAAGCAATCAAACATTGAAATAGTGTCTACCTCTCTGGGGCCACTTGATGGTCAAACGTTTCTTAATACACTACCCTTGCCGATTGTCCTTTATTAAAAAATTTTTTTTGGGATATTGCTTTATTAATATTTTCTTTTTAAATTCTTAAAGAGATCATAAATCATAACATGTCGTTATGCAAAAACTTAGTAGCAGCGACAGAAATATTTTTTTTAGTAAATTTTTATTTTGCTTTATTAATATTATTCTCAAAAATAATAATAAGGGAATATTAACGGTCAAGATGGGCAACACTGCTTTTTGTAGTTTTTTTCTTTTTTTGTACGCTGGGGTCACGAAGGTCGTCGGTCAAAAGTAGTAAAATTTTTATTTGTGTTGTGAGGCGGTGTTTTTTTTCCCCGTTTAAACTAGCTCAGAGAGAGACTTGTGTTTTTAAAGTGCGGTTATAGGGGTTTTTTTTTTAATATTTCATGTATTATTTTTAATAAACAGACTAAAAAATGGTTCTGAAGTGCCGGTTTTTGGGGGAAAAAACCGGATTCTCGTAAAAAAAATCTTGCCTTTCACAGGTAAGTTTAAACAGTTCTTTTATAAAACTTCACTTCATTGACGTGCAATATCATGGCGAACAAAAACATTTTGTTGTTAATACCTTTTATGTTATATTTTTGTGCAGATTAACAACGATTTTTTTCTTTTTTTTTTGCATAAAATTTGATTATATAACTAACGAAAAAATTGTTTAATTATTTTATAATCGATTGAAAGTAACCACCAAGGTAAAAGGGTTTTTTTTATAAATTTTTTTTTTTAGATTAATATAGCATATGAACGATTTCAATTATAAAATTTGTTTTAAGGTTTCCTTTTGCCCCGGGGAAAAAAAAAGGGTTTTTCCCCCACTTGGTTTTTTAAAAGAATATGCAGTTACCACAAACTGTCAAAATCTTTCAGATTATTTTGATCCTTGTGATATTATCACAAATAGAAATAAATAGTTAGTTAAATATTCTTGGATTAGTTAAGAATACTTTAATATTGTTACTGAATACAATAAATTATATGAAAAAAAAAAGTGATATTTTTTTTCACCTTTTTCCTTTTCTCGTAATAAAAAAAAATTAAAAAAATAAAATTTAAAAAAAAACCTATTTAATTTAAAAAAATGAAATTTATTTACAAAAAGGGTCCTTAAAATAGATTTTTTATTTAAATCCAAATCACAAATTTTAATTTTTCTAAAAACTCCCAATTATTTTTTGGTATTCGTACTAAACTAAACATTTTTTGGTCTTTTAAATTTTCCCCCCCCCATTTTTTAAAAAAAAGGTATTATCGTTTTTGATCTCATTAGTGGACTTTGAGGGTGGCTGCCCGATTTGTTACCCCCTTTTTTTGACATAAAATTAAATCTATAAAAATCGGTGGATAGCGATGAAGATAAAAACACGGGCAATCGCGATAAAGTTAAAAAAACAGTTTTTTAAATTTTTTTTTATGTATGGTTAACGGTTAACAATGCCATTTTTTAGAAGTGTCGCTTTATATGATAAAAAAAATTTAATTATTGTATTGAACCAATAGGTCTTATTTACTTGCCCGTTCCTCGAAACAGAAAAAAAAAGTTGTCATGGCATTTTTTTTTTGAACTGAGTCTCATAAAATAGATATTTTTGGATACTATCCAAAAAAAAATACTTTAGTAATTTTCTGTAGATAAATAGTTTCGGGGAAAAGAACTACGCCACTGGTAGCCCGCCAGGTTTTGCGTTGCTAAACATTTGCGACGTTGCCTGCGGGGGTTTTTTTTTTCGGACGTCCTTTTCTTACCCATTATGAAGTTTGATACACAAAAAAAAACCAATTTTTGAATGAAGGGGTTAAAATTTTTCCCCCCTTTTTATATATCTATGTGTGAACTAAGCAGAACTAACAATGAGTTTTTTTTTTTAAATATTACGTTCCCCTCATCAATACACTGTTTTAAAAATTTTTTAAAGGTCAGAAACAAATAAAATAATTATTTAACTCCAATAAAAATACTGGATTATTCAGACATGATTAACTAAAGGGAAAAAATTTGAAAATTTTCAAACTGATAAGATATTACCTTATTTTTTCCAATAATATAAATTCAAAACATGTACTAGCTAATGCCACATACTCACCTGATATTCTTAATTTTTATGCAAATTTTCATTGTTTTAATTTACCAGAAAAAATTTTTTAAAAAATATTTTTAGAACTATTGACCTTATTGATGGAATATTAGTTTAGTAAAACCTATGAATATAGATGTCGTAAAAAATTTACATGTAATATTATATTTACTAGATGATAATTCAGTGTAACAAAAAAAAAAATATGTAAAATCTAACAATATTGCCGTTAGAAGAGCCCAGTTACTTATTTCAGATATAAACTACTTTAAAATATTTAATGAAATTAATTAGGAGCAGCCCTATATATAAAGATGCCCTTTTTAAAGCTTTAAAATGTTTTAAAAATTTTTTTAAAAAATTTTAAAAAAAACAATTCGATTTAGAATACACTTTGATTTATCTTGTATGGCTTGTTACCAAGAAAAAAAAAACTTGGTGGTTTTTCTGCTTGCTAAAGCACTTGCACCTAGTTCCATACTTGCAAATGAAGATATTATGTGACGTAGCTTCAGGTTGTGACGGAGTAAGTATTTAGGTTGCGGACGGGTAGTTTTTCCAAACTTTTGATCAAGATTTTCCTTATAAACATATCTATGATGGTATTTTTTGGGTTTTTGGGGAAGGCCAGCAAGGCGATTTTATTATCCTTATAGATTTAATTTTATCGGGACTGTTAAATCTGATATGATTAATTTATACATACTGTCACGGTCTAGGTCAATGTTTAAGTATGTTTTCTTTAGGATTTTAATTGCCTTATATTTTTTTTTTAAATTGGACCAGTTCAGTTTACCCCCGGGATATAACGAACTGAGCCTGCTAAACCCCTATTGACTTGCAGATCGCCTTTTAAAAAAAAAAAAAAAGAAAACCCCCCAAAAACCCAAAAAAATAAAAAAAAACTAATCTACGCTTCGGTGTTAAGATAAAAAATAAAAAAAAAAATTTTAAAAAATAAATTTTAAAAAATTTTTTTTTTTAAAAAAATTTTAAAAACATTCTAAAAGCTCTTATACTACTTAAAACGTTTTGTCATAAATTACATATTTGTTTACAGTTTACAAACAGTCTTCAGTCTAATTTTTAAGCAGTCACTGGGAAGTTAAAATTTAGATGTATTGGTAAATATTTTAATAATTAATTTTTTAAGTTGTATTCCGACCCCCTTTTTTTCCCCCACCCCCCTGGAACAGCTATATTTGCAGAGGCTAAGAAAAGAAAAATTTTTTGGGAAAAGGGAAAAAAAATTTTCCGATTTGCGATATCTTTTTTTTTTCCAAAAATTTCCTGTTTAAAAAAAACTTCCACCTTATACCAACAGATTTTTGGGCCCCCATGTTGAGTAGTCGCCGACATCTCCTCAGAAGCTGTATGTAATTGCAGGGTATATTGCTGGCGATTGATTGCCCCCCTATCAAGTTGAGGCCGATACTCGAGTCCCGGGGAAATCGCAGATTTCATCTTAACGTCATTGGTGTCTAGCATAACGGTAAAAAAAAACTATCCACACCCAAAAAAAAAAGCCAATGTTTTCTAGAAGGGCAAAGCTCTAGGTAACTTAGGGACATTGTTTCTACTAATAGATCTCGGGGGGAGTTGGGCCCTTTTCCCGGGGAAAACCCAAAACCCTTTGGGGGGTTTGTCGGTCACTCTTTCCATCCGGCTGTAAACATCAGGTTCGCTCAAGTTCAAAGTGCTACGGAATCGACACGGTATGACACCCGTTATCCGGGAGGGTCTCATTTTGAGAAGAAAAGTATTTCCCAAATTTAAAAAAAGCCCAAACCCGATTCGGCTAAAGTAGGGGAAAAAAAGGTTTTTTTGGGCCCAAAATATCCAGGGCCGTCATCTAAGTTTAAAAAATTCCGTCTTTAAAGTGCCACCGAATCTCAACGGAATGTTGACCGTTACCCCGGGGGAATCGTAAAAAAAGGGGGGGAGATCTAGAATCCCTCTGCGGGGAAACTGGAACCGGTAGACAGTGGGTTACCATTGGTTCAGGCCTGTGACGTATTAAGGTCGCACGAAAGTTGGCCGACCAAACGTGGCCGTCACTTTGTGCAAACCCAGGTGGTTACTACGGTTATAAAGGGTTTTTTTAAAATTTGCGTTTTTACATTGTGCTATACATATAGTTATTGAAAAAAAAACTTGAGGCATGGACACTTGGTCGGCGGGGGGGGCAGGGGCGGGAGGCCGGGGGATGCCGGCGCACCGAAGAAAGTGTCGTGTTTTTTCCTATGGTGTCCATTTCCTTAGGTTGTTTAATATTACGGGTAATTTTTTTAAATAAAAGAAAATCTTTTAAATTTTTCCCCAAACTTTTTAAAATTTCCCCGGGAAAATAATTACACGTGATAAAAAAAAAAATAACTTTATTAATTTTTGAGCTTATAATTTTGCCAAAAAAAAGGGGAACAATGAATTTAAATCCCGCCTCTACAGGGTTAAAGAGATGGAACACTATTCCGCAGGCGGCAGAAGTTTACACGACGCGATGCCGGCCTTACAGGCACTGGCGGACCCCCGGGGTGACGTTTTTTTTTTAGGGTTCCGCGTCACCATTATCTTTTATAGTTTTCCCTACTACGCTTTATTGTACTTTAAACTGTTATAACCAATCACAGAAACATTGTCCATGCATGAACTAGAATTGTCAAGATTTTCCAGTTCTACAACCATTTTTTGATAATAACAGACCTTAGATTTTAAAATTTCCATTATCTTTAATAAGATTGATAAATGTTTTAAATTTTCCCCCTTTTTTTAGTTATAAGATTGTAAAAATCCATTCAAAAAAAGGGAAAATTTCCCCCGGGAAAAAACCAATTCTTAAACTTTTTTCGGATGTTTTTTTCCATAACTTTTTTATTTATTAACTTTTTTTAAAGCTTTATATTTACCATATAGCTTGGCTTGACCCCCAAGATATACAATAAGAAAATTTGGAAAGTATTTTTTAGTTTTTTCAAAATAAGTATTTAAAAGTTTAGAAGAAACCTTCTAGCCAAGGGGAAAAAATTTTTCTCCGTCCACCTGGGATACACACGTTTAACAAAACCATTTTACAAAAAGTGGTGCCCACATCTTGCTAGCAACGAATTTATCTTTATTTTATTTTTTTAAAGGGAAAAATTAAAAATGTTTTAATATTATATTTAAAAGAAAGAAATGACAATTAGGTATAGTCTGACAAACTTAACTGTAGCAGCGAAAGGAATTTAAACTATTTCGAACGAATATATGTGTATGTCCCCAAATTTAACTACAAGAAAGCAATAGTACTTACTACTGTATACTCAAGTAGTAATTTTAATGTTAAAATTTTTTTTTTTCAATAACAAAAAAAAATATTAAAAAAAAACTGAGAATTAAATGATGATATTTTTTAAATTTTTTTTTAATATCTATTTTGTTTTACTAAGGAATATTATGTTATTAGGTAATTATTTTTCCCGACCTTATCGATTTTGTCTAAACGGGAACATTAAACAAAAGCCTTGTCCAGTTGCAAACAAAAAAGAACCTGGTTGGTGGAGCTTGTCACATGTTTTGTTTCTATGGGGTAAATTTACTTGTGTTTGGGGAAATGTTTGCGCTGTTTCGGGTTCCTCTTTTGGAATGTCGAATTTTTTAACATTCAGTGTCGGAGGTCGAAGGTTTTATCCTTATTTCTAAGTGTTAAATTTTTGTTGTGTAATTTTGTTTGTTTTGTTGTGTTTTGTTTTTCTACCTTGTTTTTATACTTTTTTTTGTTCTTATTTGTTTTTTTTTAAAAAGTATTTCAATAGTATTACTATTGTTTTAAAATGAACAAATTTACTTGCGGAAAGACACTATATGGACCCCACAAAAGAAGTAATAGCAAATTTTATAGGTAAGTAAGAATCTTATAAAACAGTAATTATGTTTTTTCTTTTGGGGGTTTTAAAAATTAATTATACGAAAAAAAAAGCCTTATAATATGTAGCGGCAACTAAAGTTGGCAAGTCATCTGTTTGCAACATTTTTTTTTCGAAAAAGAGTCTTTATTCGTCTTTATACCATTTTTTAGGGGGAAAAAAAAGGGAAAAAAAAAAATTTTTTTCATTAAGCTGTTAAAAGTAACAAAAAAAAACGGCAAGTCTCGATGATTAGGCAACCCGCTTGTCACTAAATAAAGACTGAGTAATATACGCTTTTATTTTAGAACTAACACTGTTACACACAGAATAAAGCATACAGCTTCTCATAAATTAAATAAAAGCTACTTTTAAAATACTTTTGTCCATTTTATTTTTTTTTTTTTTTGTTAATAGGGTTTTTGGGGGGGAAAAAGCCGCAAGCAACTTTAAAATTTCCCCTTAAACGTAAGCTTGATCGCGTATCTCTTTTTTTCCGGAGTGCCGTATCAACTGTACGAAAAATTAATAAAGAAGATAGGGAACGGTTGGAAAAAAAAACCCCCAAAAAAAAAGTTATCCAGTCCCAAAAAAAAAAAAAAGGCGTCTTTTTTTTTGTCGAGAAGAATAAAAATTTTTTTTTTTTTAAGTGATAAGACATATGATAAATAGGTTTTTTTTTAAATTTAAAGTTGTCCCGACAAGTAGAAAATTGTTAAAAATTGCGAGAAGATTTAAATTTTTCAAAATTTTTTGGGAAAAACTTAGGACGTTACTAATATCAAAAAAATTTTTTTGGCGTAAAATTCAAAATAAAAAAAAAAATTTTAAAAAAGCGTGCTAAAATATTACATTGGAGGTACAAATTTATACATGAAATACGAAAATATCGCCAAGAAGGGCGAAAAATTTATTTGGACAAGACATGGGTAGATAATATTTTTCATTTTTTTAAAAAAATAAATTTTTTCCCTTTTAAAAATTTTTTTTTTTTAAATTTCTTTTTTTTTTTTTCAAAAAAATTTTTAAAGGTAATACTACAGGGAAATAAAACGACGTTTCCTCATTTTGAATTATTACCAAAAAAATTTAAAAAAAACCCCCTATCTTAGAGGTAAACAAATAAAAAAAACCCATTAGATGATGACGTTTTTCTGCATTTTTAACTTTCCATAAATATATTGTGAAATTGTTATTGGTCTTTAAATGCCTTTATTTTTGGTGACGACCATACATTTAAAATATATTTTAAATAAACATAAATGTATACTGTACACATTATTTAATTTAAACAAATTACAAAATATTCCTGAACTTTTTTTAAAACCCGCACGCCGCTGTGCTTTTCATGAATAAAGGGCCGCCATGTTTGGTTTACACCTTGTGATTAAAACTGATTTTCACGACCATTAAACTATGTTCTTTTTTAAAAGCATTTTGCATCTAACCATTATTTTACGCTAAGGCTGTTTTTAAAATCCTTCTTTTTTTCAACCCCCCGTCAACGATATATTTATTTGTTCTATTATCGGGGCCCTCTTATCAATTTTGGCGCTCTGAGCTATTAACCAATTAGCGCGCTAGGGCCCCAGACATTGAAATTTTAAATATGTTTTTTTTTAAAATTTCATTTTCAGTTATAAAAAAAAATTATTTTTTAAAGTGAAGTTCCCGTTTACCTACATTTCATTTTTAGTTAAAATAGACAAATTTTTTAAAGGGTAACCACAATAGTGAAAAAAAAATTTTAATACTTTTTTTTTGATAAGAAATTTTTAAAAAATTAGCAATATATTAATTTTTTGTTATGTCAATGAATTTAATTTTTTGCACTATAATATAATACATAACAAAAAAAAAAAATAAAAATAATTTATAATAATAAAAATGTTGTAGTATACTTTAAAAAAAAATTTTTTTTAAAAAAAAACATCCACCTATTACTGTAAGCTATAATAATATTATTATAAATTGAATTGATGTATTAAGTAATAAATTCTTCCTTGGTTTATTTTGGGCCACATACATTGATTAAAAAGGGGGTTTTAAAAAAAAAAAACCCCCGACTATTTGCCCAAAACCCCGGGATTCCTAGTTAAAATGAATATTTTAAAAGTGTTTTTTCGTGGTACAACTTCTCGAGCGACCTTTTTAAATTGACGGCTACCTATGTAGCTCTTGAGTATTTTTCTAAGACGTTAAATTTTTTTACGATGCATTTGCTGTGAGAAGACGGTCCACCCGGCACTGACACGCGTGCCCCTTTGGTTTGAGTGAGTATTAAGGTAAAGCTACGAATGCTGTCCAAAGATCCCCCAGGGAAAAAAAGGGGGCCCCGGAGGCCCCAACTCGCCAATTTCGTTTTCCCCCGCCAAGATTTTTAATTTTGGGATGCATTTGCAGTTAATGTGGTCAACTGCATCGATTGCCCCCAGAACCTTGCCTGAACATCGAGGTAAAGCTGCGGGCGCCCGGGGGTGACCCAAGGGCTACGAATTTTAAAGGGGGAAAATGCGTTTTTTGCTTGCAATTTTGGGGTTTGGGGGCGCCGAAATACCTAAGAATGGGTCTGATCAAATAGTCAGCTTTTTTGCGCTTTCTCCTATTTAAAGAAATTTTTTTTTAAAAATTTAAAATTTTTTTTTAAGCTTTTTATGGCCCAGTCTATCATCACACAAAATATCAAATATATTCTATTTAATAATATATTTTTTAAATTTTTAAAAAACACGTGCCGGTTTGTTTTTTTAAAAAAAATGATATCATCAAAACCCCAAAACAGAGGCCCCAAAACTAAATTGCTTTAATATTTTTAAAAAATCGCGCTAAAATATGTCATGAATCAAAACAATCAAAGTTTAGTTTTTGTTATGTTTTGGATAACATAAAGATGTTTTTTTTGGGGGGAAACCTTTTTTTTCAAAATAAATTAATTATCTTTAATTGATTTACATTATTATTTAACTGTTTTAATCTAAGTTCTAATTATTAATATGCACATTTTGTAATTTGCTTTTTAAATAAAAAAAAATTTTTTTTTTCTGCGACAAGGTCAATTAGCTACATGTCCTCTTTTTTTTAAAAAACTACAATTTTTAAACCCCCCAAATTAAATCAAAAAAGGTTTAAGCTCTATCATTATCTAATTATACCAAGAGGGGGAGGCTTTGGGGTTTTTCCCCCCTTTAAAAAGGAGTGCTTCTAATAAAGGAGCTATTAGAAGCACTCCAAAGCAACCATCCCCCTTTTCCCCCTTTTAAATTTTTAAAAAAAAAGGGGGGGGGAGGATTGGTACAGGCTGAAAAGTAACGGCAACTGGTGCTCTGGGCCTGCCCTAGGAAAACCAGAATAACGAGCAGTATCACAAACCCAATATTTGAGATGGGCAGTGATACAATGCCAAAACGGATAAATACACACAGACCATACAAAACCCAGCTTCCCCCCGGTAGTGAGGATCTCCTGGTCAGTCTCGGAAATTGGTTTGGTATCCCCATGGACCCCAAAACTGAAAAGGAAAACCCCCAAAAGGGAAAACGGTATTTTCCCCAGGTTCAATGCTTATGTTTCCCCGGGGGAAAAATGCCACTGTTTTCCAGGCGGAAATATATGCCATTGAATTTTTTCTGCGAGGGAACTTGAGGAGGAGATATAAGGGCGGGGGAAAATTTTTCTTTTTGGGTAGTCAAGCGGGCCCTAAAAGTTTTTTGGGATCCCAACAAGTCAATAAAGGGTTTGGGGTTTGGGAAAAATGTCGGGGGTGCCCCCTTTTAAACCCCGGCTAACCACAACAAAGTTACCTTTTTCCGGGTCCCCGGACACAGGGGAATACAGGGCAAAAAATGCAGACTCCCCCCCCAGGCGAGGCTCCGCAGCAATGTTTGTGGGTCCTGAACCTGTTTTTTTGGCCAAAAGCCTCGGTTCGTGGCCAGACTCGGTGGATTCAAACACAACATCAGTCAAATGGAACCACATTCCAAGGCAAAATCACAGTAAATCAATGCTGGATACCCCCAAAGCATTGACAAGTGAACTACTAAAACTAAATAGGGGAAAAAAAATTAGGATAGGGACAGGATTAATAACCGGACACTGCACCCCCCGAAAACATATTTTAAAAATATGGGCATCTATAGAGAAGAAAAACCCCCCTTTCAGACTATGTGACGAAGAGGAAGAGACAAAACCCCCCACATCATATATGAGTGCCCTGCACTTACATACTGGAGAACAAATCAAAACCTCATGGTGGACACCAACCCCCAGGAGGGGGTGGAACCAAAAAAAGAACAGTAAAAAAGGGGGGCTACACCTGTCTAAGGTGTCAAACCTTTTAACTGAAAAAAAACACAAGAGATACAACAAGCCCTGTAGGCTGCAGTGTCGAGGCGGACAAAACCTCAACTTGTGATTTCTTTTTAATCAATCAATCAATCAAGCTCATCAAGGGGGGGAAAAGGGGGAAAAAATTGGGGGAAAACCCATAAAAGATTACTTTTGGGTTATTTGTTTCTAATTAGTTTAAAATGAGGATTTTGATGCTCAAGCCTATTTCAAAAAATCGAAATTACTGCTATATTATAAGGTTTTTTTTTAAAAATCGTTAATTACCTGTCGTCTGTATCACACGATTTTGTTGCTAACCCCTTTTTTTTTTCCAATTAGCAATTTTCCCAAAAAAATTTGAAATTTTTTAAACCCTTTTTTTTTTTTTTAAAACTTTCTACCTTGAACTTTATTTTTCACCACGTTTTCAACGG
>JAHBCN010023878.1:0-12290 GCA_019359885.1 Listronotus oregonensis | reverse complement strand
ACTAAATTTAACCGGGTTTTAAAAAACTTCGTTCAAAATTTCTTGGTCCATACAAGGTTACCAAGGTTAAGCCGAATAATATTTTTATGATGTCGTTAAACAAGGTTTTCAGGATGGTCCAATCCATACCTCAACATGTGCAGACTTTATGAAGCCATGGATACCATATGACTACGAAGATATCACAGATGACTAAATCGGTCATCTGGGACAGATGATTTGCAGGACGGCCCGAGTTGTAGGACGCAGTCCATTTTCCAACGAGACAAATCAAATGATGCAGCGAGTCCGTTGGTCATCCCGGCAACCCCGCTAAAATGGTGTGAGTGTGCGAAGTCAGTCAAAAGGGGAAAAAAGACGCGAAGACGGCACGATCGGGACGGTAACAGTAGAGACGAAAGACGCTAAGACGGTTTCGGTCGGCGGATCGGGACAACAAAGACGAAAAGACGGATAACAAGAAGTTCGGACGACGAAGTAAAGACGCGGGCGGTTAAACCCGAAAAGACTGTATTTAAAGACTATAAATCACTACAACGTTATTTAATAATATCAGTTATTATAATAATTTTCGTAATAAACAACTAAAACCATCTGTTTGTTTATTTTATTGTATTTCTTTAAGCCAAATCCCACAATATTATATGTTATATATTTGATATTAACTGGAAGCTGTTTTTTGTATATGTACCATGTCTACATATATTAGGTTATTGGAAGAATAATTATTTAAAAATTTTAACATTTTAAATATTTATTTGAACATAGATTACAAAAAATAGAAACAAAACAAAATTCTTTTTTAAATATATTAATATATTATATGTTATATATTTGATTATAACTGGAAGCTTTTTTGTTGGTATATGTACCATACCTACATATATTAGGTTATTGAAAGATTAATTATTTAAAAATTTTAACATTTTAAATATTTATTTAAACATAGATTACAAAAAATATTAAAAAAAAAACAAAATTCTTTTTTAAATCTACTACAAAATAAAATGTTGTTAACAAACAAATTGTATTTAACTTAGTGCAAAATAGGAACAAACTTAAAAACAGTGGTTTTATAATCTACACAAAAAATGAAAAAAAAAAAAAAAACATGCTTCTGTAGAAACAAAACAAAATCCTTTTTAACTTAACAAAAAATAGGAACAAACCAAAATAGTGGGTTTCATTCTACTACGAAACACGAAAAAAATACTGTTATCAGAACAAAACAAAAATTCTTTTTAACTTATCACAAAATAAGAACAAATTAAAATAGCGGTTTAAAAAAAATACTGTTATCAGAACAAAACAAAAATTCCTTTTAACTTATCAAAAAATAGGAACAAATAAAAATAGAGGTTTTAAATTTTAACAAAAAAAAAAACAAAACACTTAAATACCTTAAGCAACTTCAAAACAAAAAATCCAATTCTAAATATTTGCTTTACACCCTTATGAATAATGTACTGTTTTGTTCCTGCTAACTAACCGCAATGTTAGAATGTAACCTTTGACATTCAACCGATTTTTATTATACCATGTTCTAAAATTAATTGCAAGAACAAAAAGCACATTATTAATTTTTAGGCCTTAGTATGATTGAACAAACTGACTTAGAAATCTAGAAGCACTTAAAAAATAAAATAAATTATATGTCTGACATATCAGAATCTGACATATCAGACACTTCTGCTGCTAAACCTGATCCCTCAGAGGATTTGCTTCCTTCATTTTCTTCCTGAATATTTTCATCTGACTTTCTCAGTGATTTTAATTCAGTCAAAGTGGCGACTAACTTATTTGTTTGTTTATTTTGTGACTTCAATTGTAATTTCAACAATTTGACATCCCAATGTCTCTGCTTTTTCATCTCATTAGCCAAGAATTGTTCGTGTTCCATATTCATTGTCTGTGCAATTTCTTGCCAGTTTTTTGTCATAGTTGCAGCAAAATTCTGCATTACGGTGTTTGTGGTATATCGACCTCCAGGTGCCAAATCTTTTTCTTTTTTTTTTCTAGCCATCTGCAACATAACAGATTTGATAAGACATTAATAATGTGTTATCAAATCATCAAACATCTTTTATTAATATTAATAAAAGTGATTCACAAACTTTTGCTTAATGTATTTACCACTTTTGTCAATATAGAGTGAACATTATTTTAAATATATCTTCCACAATTTCAAATGTATCCTGTAGAAAATTGTTCAGAATTATTTAATAACCAGTGGAGATCAAACTTATAAATCAACCTAAACATATCAACTAATTATAAAAAATAAAAATAAAGGGGACTAAAATGAAAATAAATAGAGTTATTTTAATAAGTAAAGCTATAAAGTGTATTGTTTAATACTTATGCAAAAGTTTGTTTTTTTATAACTGTTTAAATTAAAGCAAAATTGTAGTGGAAAAAATTCTAAAGTATTAAAAATACTAAAGAATTAAAAAACTGCTCTACCTTGTTTCATAGATGACGAAGCCTCCCCTTTTATATTCAATTTGTTTTTTTTTTCTTGGTCAGTGTTAGATTTCACCTCAGGTTCCACTTCAGGTTCTACTTCCTCGATAATTATATTTGGTTCTAGTACTACACAATTCTCAGAAACAACAGGTATCTCTGACTCTTCCATTTCTAAGGTGTCAATTCCATCCAAATTTGTTTCAACAATAGGTCTACTGCCATACAGTTCATCAAGCAAATCATAATAAGGAATATCTGTCCTTCCTCGACCACTTGGAGTGTTGTCTTTTTTACATTTTATATATGAAAGCTTAAGTTTTTTTAGACGAATCTTTATTTGGTCGTGACTTTTTTTAAATCCTTTTTCCAGCAGGTTTTTCTCTAAAGCCTTGTAAATATCAGTATGCCGATACTTACTTGAGTCCATTAACTTATTAATCTTCATTTCTGTTGCAACTTCCAGCATCACTCTCGTTTCCTTTTCAGACCAGTTACAGCCCCGTTTTCGGCGATTCACATTAGACTGATCTCGCAAAATATTGATACTTTTAGAATCCATTGAATCAAAATTCAAATTGTTTAAAAAAAATACGAAATAATATACTTATATCCAAAACAATTTTAAACAAACAGAATGACAACTTTACAGGTTATCTTCTTCTTTTGTGCAATATGCAAAACGTCAGCAATGTCTTTTGGTCCACGAATAAATTACGACGTGTTTACACCGAAAAAAATGTATTTGATCTACCCTAGTTGAGACGGACCAAATTCGAGTATCTAATTTTAATACTCGCGTGTTTACATTGGGAAAAAAGTACATGTGACGTCATTTAGTCCTTGGACTAAAAATTTGGTCCGCCCGCTGTAAACGTAGCTAATGTAATTTTACGATATATATACCATCAAAGCCTACGGTATTAAAATATTCGCTTTGTGCAATTCGAAAATGCTTTACACAAGTAAACTAAAAGTCTACGTCGGTGAGCAGGCTAACGGTCCCTATAAAAAATCCAACTCTCTGTCAGATGTAGTTTACAGGCTTTGCCAAAATATGAAAAAATCTGTAAGACGTCTTACCAGGGACAATTGGTTTACTTCGATTCCTCTGTCCCAAACACTTTAACATGACTATAAGATGACATTTACAGGTACAATAAAAAAATAAGAAAGAACTTCCAACTGCGTTCACAAGTTTCAGACCTCAATATTCTTTTATGTTTGGTTTTATCAAGAATTGTACTCTAAATTGGTTGATGATTGAAATTTTGTCATGTGCGACTGGGACACATTAATTGTACCACAATTAAGAAGACATCTAATTTTGTTAAAAACATAAACATTGATGACAAAGATGTGAAAATTGTTAAGACGGAAAACAGTCCAGTACACCCCACAGAAGTTTAGCTAGAAATAAAACTGAAAAACCACGTGAAATGATTCACACAGATGTGTGTAATGTAAATGTTCCTCCTCCAAGTGGCTTAAGATATTTCGTGTTATTTAGGGATGATTGTAGTGGTTACTGTACTGTCTACTTTTTGAAACATAAATTAGATGTTGTTAATAAGTTCATGGAGTACAAAGTTCTTAGGGAAAATTAGACAGGCAAAAAAATTAAGATTTTAAGAAGTGACCAATAGTGATGGCACCTTCCGAATGATCTTTCGAGCGATATTTAAATATAGAAATGTTTTGAATGATTCGAATATTTCTTTCGGATATTCGAATATTTGTATTCCAATCAGCTGGGGTATATTACAGCTACTTATCGGAACTATCAAACGAATGCACTTGAAAATTTAAATGGCGGATGCCACATTTGTGATTCGTTACCACATAATTTTATAATTTATTATTATTACACTATTAAATGGAGTAAAAATTAAACATATTACTCGTCACCAGGATCATTAGTAAACCCCAAGGTGACGTCCAAGCTGACATGGGAATGCCAAAAAGAACTGGAGGTCCTGGGAGAACGCAACACAGTAACTCTCCTGTGGGTACCAGGACATTCGGGAAAAGAAGGCAACGAAAAAGCGGATGAGTTAGCGAGACATGGATCATCCACACCATACTTTGGACCAGAACCTGCTCTTGGAGTGACGAAAACCACAGCACGAGGGCAAACCAGGGAGTGGATCCGAAACAAACACGAGGAATACTGGGAAAACCTCAGTAGAGTAAGACATGGAAAATGCTTCATAGGGGCCCATCCAAAAGAACGAAGGAAGAACTATCTAAGACAAAGTAGGAAAAAGACTTAGCATAACAGTAGGGTTGCTAACAGGGCACGATAACCTAAGAGGACACCTACACAAGATAGGCTCATACAATGGGGACCCAAGTTGCAGATGTGCGACGAGGGGGAAGAAAAAGCCTTCCACATACTGTGTAAATGTAAAGCGTTAAATCACAAAATACGGGCATTATTTGGGCAACCAATAATGGGCCCACAGGAATATATCAACCAACCAGTCTCGGGATTATACAGATTTGTAGAAGGAACAAGACTAATGGGAGGTTTGGTATAAAAGACAATGGGAGATTAGGCACAAAAAGCCCAAGAGGCTGCGCTGCCTCCGTTAGTGAAAGACGGCTCCCAGGAAGAAGAAGAAGAAGAAACATATTACCTGTGGAACATAATAAAATAGCAATGCGATAAAATCTAAATTACTAAAAGCATTCTTTGATAGCCTATTTTGGTTAAACTATATTTTTATTTTGCAGACAATTGTATCTTAATTCCTGTCGATTGCTTTTATTAGCGGATTTTGATGTAAACGTTTGCCTAATATTTAGTGAAAATTAACTAAACCTCTTTTTTAAAGTGTTCTATTAACAGGCAACCTGCAAAACTATTTAATGTGAAAATGTCAATACAGGGGATTAATTTTTATTTAAAACAATTATATGATCGTGTTTAATTTTTTATATATTTAGAAAAATTAAAATAAGTACCTAATACAAGTAATATTTTAATTGTATTTGCCAAACATTTAAAAATGAAACAAGGAAATAATTTTTGACAAAAAAAACTGAATTATTAAATTAGACATTTAAAAGGGCGGTATTAAAAAAATTATCCAATATTTAAATTGACCCGCTTTGGAAAATATTCTCTCCGAGGGTACAGAGGTTTAAAGTTTATATAATTCTGGCAAAATCAATTTGTGTTCTTTTTTAGAAAACCAAAGGATCCTCCTTTATACTTAAATATGGCATTACCAGATATTGCCTACCTTGAAAAATAACTGAAGAATTCGGTGTAAAGGTATTTTTAACTTGAGTCACTTTGTTTTGAAAATGGGACCATAGTGCACAGATTTTGTATTATTATTTTCCTGGACAGGGTCGGACTCTAAATCATTACTGAGAGTAGCAGTTCTTTCATCAGCAAGGTTTTTGTTTTTTTAAGTATAAAGGGCTACCAGTTCTTCCGTGATAGATTTCTGCGCAAAATTCGCGTTGTCGCAAATTAAATTGCTGTAATTCTCCCGAGAGGTCAGTAATGTCGTTTTGTACTTTCTCGCCAATCACCTTACTTCATTCAAAAAAGGTGACACATTGCACTTGTGCCTAGATCGCCGACGAGTGAGGCATTTCGCTGCTCCGGAAAATCTACTTATTTTCAGTTGTGACAGTTTTCGTGTTGCATCCTGTTTGCTTTGCAAGTAAAAAATAGACATTATTTTATTTTATGAAGTTTTTCCTGTTGCATCCTGTTTAAACTGAAAGTGACAAAAAAACATAATAATAATATTTTTGATTGGGAAACTTTTCTTGTTCCATGTAAGTATATTGTTGACGATTTATTTTGCAATATGTCACTTTTTCTGTTATGTCATTTTTATTTGATTTGCTGTTATGACAGAAAAGCCAATAAAAAACTCTTAACTTATGTTACAACTACATAATCGTACATAATACAACGCGTTATGAGCAGCTATCTTATTTTTTTAAATAAACGAGCTAATTAAAGGACTGCTCAATAATTTAGGGAATGAAGAGACTTTGTATTTCGTGCAAATTTTTATTTAAAAATCCCAGCAGAGCGCTGTCGGTATAACCATCATCAGTGCTATCTACAAGCAAGAAATGAACTTTAAAAGTAAATCGAAAAACTGTTAAAATATTTTAAAAAGGAATTGTCAAAAAAAAATTTTAATGAATTCTTTAAACTTTAAATTTATTTTAAGTGAAATTAAACATTGAATATAGTAAACCTAGATGAAGTGATGAATTTAGTAGACTTACGGCCGAGTGTTGATCGCGTTGTTTAATTTAGCAATGGACTTAGCAATTGTTAAAAGTTAACAACGGTTTAGAATGTTTAACAAAACGTCATTGTCAGTGTTATTCAATGATTTTAGTAGGCAACCTGTCAAAATCTGACATTTTGTTAAATATTCTAAACCGTTGTTAACTTAGCAATTGTTAAAAGTTAACAATGGTTTAGAATGTTTAACAAAATGTCAGATTTTGACAGGTTGTTAAATTGTTGGTAATTGTTGTAATGGATAGAACAGTTTATGTACAAAAGATTGAAACTTTTTTAAATTAAAATAACTTTAAAATCTTAAATAATAATCCTTTTAATACTTTTATTAGACGAACTAAGCATGTTTTAAAGCATTTTAGTGATTTCCTCGATGAAAATAATGCACCCAAGAACCTTATACCTAGAAACCCATCTATGCATAAGTTGTCTGGCTTACCTAAAATTCACAAAAATGATATTAAAATTAGACCAGTGGTCAGCTTTACTACTACACCAGTTTCTATGTTAGCTCGGTTTGTACTAAATTTTTTCAACTCTTTTACAAGTTTCAGACCTACATATGGGGTAAGTAATACTTTGGATTTAGTTAATAAATTAGAAAATATTAACCTACCACCTAATAGTTTAATGGTATCATTTGACGTACTAACCTTTTTACCACAGTCCCAAAGAGTGAAGTTGTCCTAATTGCTACCAACCTTCTTTATCGGAAAAACCTTGATCAAACCACAGTTATCAATATTACATCATTGCTTAACCTTTGTTTATCACAAGACTTCTTTTGTTTTAACAATCAATGTTATCAACAACCTGACGGCTTAGCAATGGGCAGCTGCCTCTCACCTTTTTTAGCAGATATTTTTATGGACCATTTAGGGACTCAATCAATTATCTCCAATAACAATCCAGAAATCTTACACTGGTTTAGGTACGTGGATGACTGCTTGTGTTTTTTGGACTGTGATGAGAATGGTGCTCAAGCCCTCTTACAAAAAATTAACAACATTTATTCTAACATCTCATTTACTTTGGAAATAGAAGATAGTAATAAAATCAATTTTCTAAATATAACTATACAAAAAGTCTCAAAGAATCCATCCTTTTCTATATACAGAAAACCTTCTCAAACAGAACATATAATTTCTGAAACCTCTAACCACCCCATACAGCATAAATTAGCAGCATTTCATTGTTATATAAATAGACTTCTTAACATTATTTTTTTATAATTATATGTCAAAAAATAACTATTTTAACAAGATAAATATTCTTTAACAAATCGCTTACAATTATAATTTTGATCCTAAAATCGTTAATAGATTAATAGAAAAAAACAAAATTAAGAAAATCAGAAAATAAATTTTTCCACACCATATAAAACCAAACTAAATTTGGGATCTCAATTGGTTAACTCAAAAGATAAAATAGACAAACTCTTAAAAAGTGGCATATATCTTTTAAATTGTGACTTTTGTAATAGCTCTTATATCGGTAGAACATGAAGACCCCTTAAAACTAGAATATCGGAACATCTAACAAGATCAACGTCGGCCTTTGGTACACATTTAAAGGAACTCAAACACAACTTTAGTCCACATAAAAATTCAAAAATCTTGCACAATACTACATCTAAAAACTTTAATAGACTAGATTTTCTCGAAGACATAGAAATAAACAAAAAGCTTAATACTAACAACTTATGTCTTAACACTCAAGTTAACCTCAATAGATCTTTTTTACCTTTACATAGGCGTCTCATGAACAAAATCACTCGATGATGAAAAAACAAAACAAATTATGCCTTGGCCCCGTTTATGGGTGATCCAACCTCCTTGTTATTTTGTATATTACATGATTTCCATATTCTTTTTAACAATTCAAACAGTCATTTAATTAATTTAAAACAATCTTTTTGACCAAACATAATAGCTAATTAATATAAGAGGATTTTACACTTGTCTGCTGCACTCCCAACCTCGTGAGCTTCTTTGGCAGACCCCTGGGAATGCCAGGAGAAGGAGTTGGGGCCTTTACATTTTTTCTTTTTTCATTTTTTCACTTTTTAACGTTTTTCAAAACAAAAATTTTTCACATTTTTCATAGTTTACTATAATTTACGTTACTGTTTAGAGGTAAGAATTTCTTAGTCATATTAAAGGTTTAAAAATAAAATATTTTAATTTGATTTCTTGAACGCGCCCCCCCTTTTTCAAAAAAGTTTTTTACATTTGTCATAATTTACTATAAATTACGGTCCTATTCAAGAGTAAAGGTTTTCTTAATTATATTGAAGTTAAAAAAATAATCATAATTTAAAATTGTATTTTAATTTGATTTCTCAAACACAGCCTTTGAACATTATAAATTTACAGTTCCTAACAACAACCACACTCCAAATAAGCTCGGAGTAGTACATCCTTTTCTATACCCTTGAAAATGGTTGTCTATCCTTTTTTAAACGTCAGTACAGTTGGTTTCTTAACCTAACATAATCACATGTTCGTCTTTCCACAAAATGGTATACTTGTGTAGTATTCTTTAAAAAATTCACCCTTTAATAAGGGAAAATGTAACACAAATCACTGTTGTTTGACTTTTATTTTATTTTATGCAATAACGTGATAGTTTACTAAAGTCCTCTGCATGTTTTGTTTGCTCAAATTGCTACGACTCCAGCTTGACGACGAGTAAGTTTTGAACTTTTCTTTTGCTTATTCCTTTTCCATACTAAGTCTACTAGATTTACTACATTTAATGTTTAATTTTACTTAAAATAAATTAAAAGTTTAAAGAATTCATTTAAATTATTTTTTTCTGACAATGCCCTTTTAAAATATTTTAACAGTTTTTGAATTTACTTTTAAAGTTCATTTCTTGCTTGCGAAAACGCTCTGCTAGGAATAGTTGTTAGTTTTAAAATTATCAAATATTTCATTTTCTTTTAGATAAAATGGATTTGTCTTCTCGGGATTCGAGAATTTTACGATTGTGCTTGACAGATGAGAATAAAACCGATACCCTGGAAACACCTGTTGATATCGGAACCCTAATTATGTTGAACCTGAAAATAGTGAATCTAGTGAATCCATGCATGCTCCTGAATCCTCAGCTGTTCCAGATAATTTACAGCAGTATACTATGGAAATGGACGAGAAAACAGCAACAAAATTCGTCTTAAAAAAATAGAAAATGGTGTAGTGTACTAAAGGATCTGACCATGAAAATTTAGAAACTATATCAGATGAAAGTAATGTTGATTTAAACCTGAGGGATAATTCAGTAGCCGACCCTAACTTCTCTTCATCTGAGTCAATATCAAGTGATGAACCAACATTGAGTGACGAATCATTACCACCAAGTTCGTCTTCCAAACGTGGTAAGAAAAGAGTAATTAGAATTCTAGAAAGAAAAAAAGAAACAGCGAAACGACTCAGAAATATGGAAAAAGAATATCAATCCGTTTCCAAAACGTCCAAAGTAATCAAAGCCAGAGAAATTTTAGCATCATGCACAGACAAATTCAAACCTTCATGCTCAACTAAGATTTCGGAAAATCAAAAAAAAAAACAATTTTCAACAACTATTGGACACTTGGCAACTTAAAACAGCAACGATCTTTTACTGCTGAGAACATTGAAAGTATACAACCCAAATAAAGATACACGCGCACGGAAAATTACAGAAAATTAAGACAATTCAACAACTTCGAGCTATAAATGATTTCATTGAATCTTTTACATGTTGTGAAACTCATTATGCAAGGAACAAAACTGTTGTCCAACGATACTTACCTTGTAAACTAAATATTGTCAAATTATGGAAGATGCACAATTTTCGAGTAGAAGATTATCTAAAAATTAAAGAGTGTTTCTTTAAAAACATTTTTGTACGGCAACACAACATTTGCTTTGGATCTCCAAAGGTAGATGTCTGCTCAAAATGCCTAAAATTTTTTATAAAAAATCAAGAACATCACTGATCCACAAGAAAAACTAAAGGCTATAACAGAGCAACAAGTACACAAACTATGCAGCATAGCGTTCTATGATCTATTAAGGAAGGATGATCCCATAGTTGCAATATTTTCTTTTGACTGTTAAAAGAACTTACCACTGCCAAGTATTCCTGACCAGGCTTGTTATTTTAGCATGCAGATAAACCGGTATAATTTTACGCTGGTAAGTGGAAACTCAAAATCACAACTTAATTCCGAACTTGAAGTCTTTTTTTAACAGAGAAGCCGTCAATGAAGCTCAAATGAGATAGTTACCGCAGTGTTCTATACACTTCAAAATTTCAAATTTGATGAACATAGAAAAAGTACGCTTGGTAGCAGATGGTTGCGGGGGGAAAAACAAAAATAACACAATGGTTGGCATACTAGTATACTGGCTTTAGTGCTGTGCTTTGGCCTAGATAAAATACGTAGAACTTGTAATTCCAGTTGTTGGTAATTTATTTCTCCCGCCCGACCAAATATTTGGTCAAATAGAGAAAAAAAATTAAGAAAAGCTCCACTGTAATTAACCCGGAAACGTGTATCAATATTATTAAGGATTATTCTACAGTGCTAAGGATGGGGATAGATTACCAGGTTTTTAACTGAAAAGATGAACTGCAGAATCGAATTGAAAATCCCGGTTCCTGGCATGTTCGTTTCAAACATCCAAACAAATAACTTTTTCAAAAACCACCCACGGATCGGTTCTGGTTACAGGAAAGCAGTTCTACAAAAATAAAACTTTTGTTGCTTAAGGTATTTGTAAGAAAGGAAAGAAAACTACTAAAACCAGAAGAATCTAGTTTTTATTTTGATTTAGTTATTTTATCCGATAAGGGGACCCAGACTTGAAAATCTAGAATCGCTTATTATGGTGTACCTTATTAAAATAAATAATATGGAATGGTATTTTTGCAAATTCTGTATTATTTTATATTTTACTACTGATATTCCACAGATGCAAAACCAGACATATGATTACTTTAATAGGTTTGTATTAAGAAATAGTATTAGAAGTATATTTTAAAAATTTCAAGTCAAAAAATTGTCAGGGTTTTCTTTAGTTTCAGAAATATGGTTTCCACAAAAATGTCACATCTGATTGAAACAAGAAGTCTTTTTTTCCGCTCACACAATGCACAGTTTTATATTTGCTTTAATTTTATATGCTTCTTTAAAGAAAATTTAAATAATTTTCATCACTAATATGTTTTTATATGTCACTAAATGTATAAAAGCAGGTCGTGTCTCAATTCAACTAAAAATGTTTAAAAAAATAAACCCTACATTTGAGGGGCTCAGAAGTAAAAAAGGGCTTAAGGGACTTTTTTTAATTAAAGGTCTAAGTGCAGAATAAAATACCTAAAGCATATCCCAACGCAGTAAAAGGATTCAAGATCAGGTAACGTTCCCTGGCGCCATCTCTCGTAGTCTTTAAAAAAATATCGAAACATTTAAAAAAATAACAAAGTAACTAATAAAAAAACGCTGTAAAATGATTCAAGTGACTTGAACCGTTTTACTTCTAAAGCTTTACAA
>JAHBCN010023877.1:0-12333 GCA_019359885.1 Listronotus oregonensis | reverse complement strand
GGAAATATGTTGGAAAAAACTCAAGATAATGGTTCTACGACCTATAACAACCCTTTTTTACCATGGTGTATTTGGATACGTGTAAGTTTGGTCTGTTTCTAGCGGGTTTAAATAGGCCCTGCTAGAATTTTTCTCTTACGCCTTCTTTTAAAATGAGCTGAAAAAAAACCCCAAACCTAAAAAAAAACGATGAACTTAAATTAATAAACGTTGAAATGTCATATAGAAATAAAGAAATGAGCTAAATTTAATGGAAAAAGTAATAATTGCGCAATTTCATAAACATTTTTTAATAACCCTTTGAAAATAACTTATTAAATTAGAATCACCATGTACTTAAAATTTTGTTCTTCATAATATTTTACGCTATAAATAATAATTTTAATTAGAAAAGAACCTCGATGATAAGCTACTAAAGGAAAATGCTAAACATTTTAAATTATCAAGTTTTTACTTATCGAGAGTTAAAGTTAGCGAAGTTTAAAAAATTCAAATGTTGATTTAACGAGGTTTAGTTAGAGGATATGTTAGCGTATTCAATTTTGGTTTCATTTTACGTATTCTTTATTATCTTTTAATTTTATACGTGTAACCAGCTATTTTAGTGAAAGACTAAAGTTTAAAACAATAAAGTTTCAAAGAGAATCTTTTGTTTGCATACCTACTTACGACGAGTCTCTGATAAATACTTAAAGCTATGGAAGTCACCAAGGGTACTACTTTAATCAAGGGCCAATGGTAAAATTCTTTGTTTAAGTTATAGAGGTATTGACTTTTAAATAACTGAAAATTTCTGCTTTAAAGGGAAGGCAACACAAACATTTTTAAAGTTGCCGAGGTTTTTATGTTATCATCTCTCTTATACTTTTCATAATCTCGGTCCCGATATGTATTTGTTGGCCTCGTTTTATTTCTCCAAATTCTTTGCGAATTTGTGACAATAATACTGCTTATTGGTTTGATAATTTCAAGAGACTTATGCTACTACCCTTGTTTTTTATTTATTTTTATTGTAACTTTTTTCATCTCAATCAAAAATAAAAAAAATACAATACCACAAGACGCGGTCGAGTTTTGGCCAAGGAAGTTTAAAGGTGTATGGAGGCCCAATACTGTAGAACAAAATTGTCCAGGCGTGCAGGGCAGCGGGAATCGGGGGATTGGCCCCGCGGAGTTTGCGCAATGAATAGTAGGTCGAGCCGGACTTCCATAATTCTTTGTTACTATCTATAAAGTTCACATTATCAAATGTCAAATTCAAGCATTTACTGTTTTTTTTTTTATTTTTTGCACAAAATTGTTGGTTATTAAACGATACTACCATAGAATATTTAAAATTATTGTGTAATATTGGATTTTATATCATCTGATATAATATGGAAAGAATAGATGGCGCCACTTTACAGCCTTCTATTTAAATGGTCGATTTTTTTGGGGAGTTTGTATTTTTACCAAAAATCTTTGTAAATAAATAAAAACACGATTTTTAAAAATAAATTTCAAACATTGTATGATAGTTTCATGTACTTATCACCAATTTTGTGATAAAAGAAGGCAAGATAGTGTAAATAGTTTAATCTAATCCTAAGATTGTGGTTGTACATTAAAAAGTGAAAATTTTTATAACTGCTTTTTAGGCATATACTTTTCACTAATAACAAACATTCATGAGACAGAATAACAGTGGTTAAAAATGTTTAGTATCCTTGGTACCTAGGTATCCATTGTAACAGTAACCGTTAATTATGTGTCTCAGTATGTCGAGCTTAAAAAGTTGATAATGTTAGTTTAAGAAACCAAAAATCTAATTTCTTTTTAAACAAATACAGAAAAAGAAAAAAAGGCCTTTAACATAAAATTGTACTTTCTTTCATTCAATTAGGGGGACTGTATATATTAAAATTTGCCTGGTCTGCCCAGTAATTAATAATTTTGATCCTTTAAAAGAATGTACTAAATTATTAAATAAAATAAAAGTACCTAAATGTAAACCTTATTTCTTTTTAATAATCCACAGAAATACACAAACATTGTGAAAATCATCTAAAAGATAGTTAAGATTGCCTCAGTGCTATTTCCTATAAAATTTTTATTTTCTATAATTCATAATTGACATATTATTATTTATTCTGTTACCTAACGTTACGTCTCATAAGAAGCACCTAATTTAAATATAAGAAATACTTACCTAAAGTAAAAAATGCCGGGTATGTTACCCTTAGATTTGCAAGATAAAACCATACAACCTCTAGTCATTTTGTTACGATATTATAAGTAACAAACAATAAACAGAAAATTATAGTCACAATTTTAATAACACCAATCACTAAAATAAGAAGGTTTTTATCAATCCCAAAAAAACTTTTGCAACCACAAAATATAATCACACAAAGCAAAACAATCGAAACTAATACGGCTTCCATAAAAGTATAATGTGTTGCCTAACTAAAACTGATTTATCATGTGTAAGTAAACAAAACATTAAGTATTTCGTGGAATTTCGTTATTGCGCAAAATCGGCGGGTCCATTTGACAGTTATTTTCATACTGGGCTGGACATTTTTGATCAAATGGGCCATAGCATTGGGCTTCCATACACCTTTAAACTTCCTTGGTTTTGGCAGATGAACTGAAGTGAAGTGGCAAAATTAAAATATTAAAATCAGGTAAAAATATTTTATAAGCACTATTTTTAGGGCCCTTAAATTAACACTAATACTAATGTTATACTTGAAGGAATATATCTAAAACTCTGCTTAAAAGTGTTACTAATCATTTTTTACATTAAGCTTTGGGGAAGTAAATTTTTAAAAGTTTTAAAAGGGAGGTGGGAAAATTCCCTTTTTTTGCCCATCATATTTGAAAATTCAAAGTTTAAATTTGGGGGTTTTTTTGTTTATTTGTAAAAATTTAAAGGTTCTTTTTTTAGTTTCACAATGTTTTAAAAAACCCAAAATTAAGCCCCAAAAAAACCTTTAAACTTGCTTTTTTTTTTAATTTTTGCCATTTTTTAAAACTTTTTTTTTAAAAATTATAGGGTGGCTTTGTAACCAAATTTTTTTTTTTTATCTTTAAATTACCCCAAATTTTTTTTAAAAACCCACTTTTATTTTTTGGGGGTTGAGCGCCTTTTTTTAAAAATAAAAAAAAAAACCCAAAAGGGAAAAAAATGAAAAAAAAAATTTGGGAATTTTTTTTTTGGGAAAGCTTTTTTTTTTTCCAATTTTTATTTAAAAAAAAAATTTTGGACTTATTTTTTTAATAAAAGGGCCCCAAAATTCCAAAAGGGGGAAAAAAGGGCGAATTTTAATTTTTTTTTTTTTAAAGTTAAAAAAAAATTTTTTTAAATAAAATTTTTTATTAGTTATGTTTTTTTTAAAAAAATTTACAACTTATTTTTTGAAACTGGGGGTTGTTTTTTAAAATTTACTTAATTTAGGGGTTAAATTTAAAGGAAATTTTCATTAATTTTTTCCCCAAAAAAAATTTGGTTTTTTTTGTGCCCCTTTTTGAAGAAAAGATCAAAAAGTAAACCCTTTTAAAAAAAAAGGGGGTTTAAAAAATATTTTTTTTAGTATTTTAGGCTGATTAAAAATTTAAAAAGGGGTTTTATGGGCCGGGGGTTTTAAAAAAACCAAAAACCCAAAAATTTGGGATAAAAAAAAGTTTTTTAAAAAATTTTTTTTAAAAAAAGGAACTCAATGAAAAATGATTTTTACAAGGGTTCGAAAAAATAAAAAAACGAACAAGAAAAACTTTTTTTGGCCCTTTTTAAGGGAAATAAAAAAGAAAAACTTTCCCCAAATTTTAAACCCCCCAAAACCCACTGAAAATTTTTTAGGAAAAAAATTAAAAAAATCAACTTTTTTGCAAGAAAGGATTTTACACATTACTTAAATTTTCCCCCTCTACATTACCCAAAAAATAAAAAATAAATGTAAAAGGTCCTTGTAAAATTTTGTTTTTTTTTTTAAATTTTTTCGTAATTCAGAATTTAAAAAAATTGGACATTTTTTTTTTTCATTTTTTTTTAAAAAACCAAAAAAAACCTTTTTTTTTTTGATTTTAAAATTTTTTTTTAACGATGAAAAAAAAACTTTTTTTTTTTGTAGTTCATTTTTTTTTAGGGGGAATTTTTTTTAAAAAAAATGTTTTTTTTTTATTTTTTAATTTTTTTTTTTTTTCCCCGAACCGAAACCCCTTTAAATGTATTTCGTAAGGGTTAAAAAAATTTTATTTTGGGGAAATTATAAAAATAAAGTCTAGATGTTTAAAAAGGGGGAGGAGCCACCCGGGGAAAATTTTAGACGAGTACTTTAATGAAAAACCGGGGAGAAAACGTTTTATTTTATTCTGTTTTATCTTTTTTTCCCAAAAAATTTAAAATTTAAAATTTGAAAAAAAATTGCAAAATTGTCAAAAAACCCAAATGGGTGAAAATAAAGATGTACCCCACAAATATATCAAAAATTTAAACTGCGGATTACCGTTAACTTTTTATAAGAATTTTTTTTTTGGTAAAAAAAAAATTTTTCCAGTTTTAACCCCTGTTTTTAAAAAACAAAATTTGTTTAAGTCCGCTTTTTAAATTTAAGGATGGGGTGAAATGTACTTCCCCTCAAAAAAATTTTTTAATTTAGTATATTAAAAAATATGAAATAATGAAATAAAATATTTTACATTATTTTTACGGGGTCCGGGGGATTTTAAAAAGTTAAAATTAGGCCTTTTTAAATTCCCTTTTTAATTTCTTTTAAATTTAAACTTGCAGCAAAAAAGTTTAAAATATTTTAAATTAATATACGGGAAAATTTGATCCCTTTAACAGTACGAAAATTCCCTTTTTTTGGTAATATTTTTAAGTTATTTTTGGTCCGTTATAATGGCTTGGGAAAAACCAAACTGTAAACTAGTTTTACAATAGCGTCGGAAATTTTTTGTACGGTAGGGGCGTAACTAACATCTAGGAACCGAAACCCGGGCCCCGGGGAATACGGAACAGTAAAATTTTCATTTTCCAAAAAAAGAATTGTTACAGTATATGTAGTTTGTGTGGATGCAAATTTTAAAACATTGCTGGATTCCTTAAAAGAACAATCATGACATTGACTTCATGGAATTAAATTTTAAAAAAAAATTGAGCATAGCTTTAAATACTATTTTATTTTTACTATACCATATATTATAACATAAGGTTGATAAATTCAGTTCCAAATAATTTATTAACCCTTAAATTTTAAGTTAACCCGGCCTTTTTTCCCGGATATCTAATTTATGCAGAATATTTTCATAATCAAGGTTTTCCCCATAATCTTCCTACCTAAATGTGATGATTAACAATAAAAAGTTTTTTTCCCCTAAAAAGATGAGCTTAAGGCGCTTTGAAAGTTATGAATGAATTATTTAAAATATTATTTAACAATTTATAATTTTATTCATATACAAAAATAACACTGTCACAATAACCAGTTATTTTAAGGAGATAATTTATTTTTTAGTATAAATGGATACATTAATAAGCAAAAAAATGTGCTGTGTAATGCTCCTAAAAAATATTTTAGGTTTGTTTTAAATTAACCTCCCTCATTATTTCTTACTAGAAGAACACAAGGCCACTTTTATGCTTTTCTTTGAGTTCATCTGAAAAGCCTAATTTTCCCCACTCTTACTTCTTTTACTCTAAAGTATCTAGACTGTAGAAGACACTGTATGCAGAGATTTTCCTTTTTTTTAAACCTCTAAATATAAAAGGCACTTAAAGACAAAAAAATTGAATAATATAAGAAAAAAATAAGTTATTACCCAAAATTATTTAAATTTTTTTAAAAAATGAGAGGGCCTCCCCTTATAGATCTACGGGTTTAATAAAAAAAATTTTCCTGGTACTAAATTAATGTTTTTCGTACAAGAAAAAATTGGGGGGCCTGGGCACCCCTGCCCCCTTTTCCCCCAAGTATACGCCTCCCTTATTAAATTCACATCTACTTAGTTTACTTTTTAAAATTTTCTGGGGAAATTGTCTAAATTAACTTTTTTTTTATCTCATGACCAAACCTCAAACTTAGCCCTTTAAACCTCTACAGTGTTTTGACGTAGACCGATGGTTGCAATACTTTTTTTTTCCCCAAAAGGTAAAGATCTTTAAGTAGCGTGTTATAAATTGCTTCTTACTTTACCTAAGGCATCCAGGTGTCTTTGTACTTGGGCTTTAAGCTTTGTAAATTTTTTGAATATGCAGTTTTTAAGTTTTTTTTTTTTTAACATACACTGACTAACTTAAAAGTCAATACACCTTTTTTAATTTTTTTTTTCAAAAATTTCAAAAAAAGGATGTTTATTTTAAAAATATTTTTTTTATAAATTTCCTCCAATACGGTAGAATATCTTTTAAAGGGCCAACCAGAATTTCCCATTTTGCCCAATGATCGTAGTCCCTTCTGTTACCCTGGTGTAGATCATATAATTAAGTACTCTGGATCCACCTTTAAAATATAAAAAATACATTTCGTAAATTTTTATTTTTTTATATTTATAGCTTAGATTGTTATTTTTGCGTCTTTATTAATTTTTTTTTTTTGCATTATTCATTTTTTTGCTTTTATTTTAATCTTGTTGAATTTTTTCTCTTAAATTTATAAATGTTATAATTTTTCCTACCTACTACTTTTCCTCTAGGCCAATTGCATCTCTGTCCATCAAATCCAAGACAGGATCTTCCATTGGGTTCTGTTTTATACCTCCAATTGCTTTCTGTGAACTGAAGATAATTGGCTAGGATGGGAAAGTCCATAAGAAAATTTTCTGGTCTTCCTAAAATATATTGGGAAATTAAATATAGGACATTAAATTGCTCATTCATTTTTAAGATTAGCAAAGAAATAACATTTTCTTTATGCTTACCCGCCTCTATTAGTAACACATTCCAGTCTGGATTTTCCGACAGTCTATTGGCAACAACGCACCCGGCAGTTCCAGCGCCTACCACGATAAAATCGTACTCCTTTAGCATTTGATTTGCTGGTATTCGGGGGTTCATTTGAAATTTTATTTTCACCTCATTAATTTAAATTTCCTCGAAAATTGATTATTTGGGAACAGGTTAAAAATTTTTGGAATTTGTCATACTTGTAAAAACCCATGATTTTTTGTAATTTTTTAAAAATAAAAAAGGGGCTAAAATTGCAATCGCAAGACAAAAAACCTAAACTTTAACGATCACAATTTAAAAATTCAACAATCACCTGTATACCAAACTTTCTAGATTTTTTTTTTAGTCCATAAAAAGATTTTTTTAAAACTTTCAGTTATGTAGACAGAAATTTAACTGAACAGATTTAAAGTTTAACAATCACCCAATAAAAACTTTTTAGATTTTGAATAGTCACAAAACAAGAAATTTTTAAGACTTCAAAATTTACAAAGATTTTTTTTTATATTTTGGGGGGTACAGAAACTTTAAAGATTTCAAAAATGGCATAAAAAAAAATTTTTGACTGCAACAGTCATACAGCCCGAAATTCTTAGACTTAACAGTCAAATAGAAATATTTAAGATTTCAACAGCCCATAAAAAAAAAATTTGGAGACTGCAACAGTCACATAGACAAGAACTTTTTTTTTTGGTATTGGCTCTATTTGATTTTTTTTTTTTTATAATAAACTTTTTATTTTGAAATTTTAAGCTTTTTTAGTACCATAATAATACTTTTAAGGAGCTGTTAATAGGACATGTTTTTAATGAAATTCGAAATAATTATGCCTTGTTTGTTGTTAATCGTTATTGTTTAAATTGTCCAAATAAACCAATAAGCGTCTAAAAAAGACTAAGGAGATAATGCACTTTAAATTTAGTTGAAAAAAGTTGATATATACATAAACAAATAAGGAAGATCCTGTTTAATTTTAATTATAAAAGTTTATGTATTTACAACATGCTCATGGTCAATTGGTTCTTTAAAAACATTAAAATAATAAAAGTGAACAATATCACATAAATCTATTCTGAATTGCTTGATAAAAAATAACAAAAAATATGGAAAGTTTCATTAATAATTAATAATATAAAAAAAAACTGTTTGTAACCTAAAATTTAACAGCAAACCAAGTACCACAGGCCGTTTAACTTTTTCCGCAGATAGGCAATTATTTTTCCCTCCTAATATGTCAAAATTTTTTGGGTATTAAAACGAAAAATTTTGCATTAAAAGAATGTAAACTTCACTAGTAATTCTTATAAAAATTTAAGAAACAAATTTAACAAAAGTAAATCTACAGAAAATTTAATTACAATTCTTTAAAACCAACAAATTTTTATAATATAAAAACAAAATATAAATTAAAATGGTAAAACAAATAAGCCTTTTTTTGAACCATGTATTATTTAATTATAGGCAAAACCCTATACCAATATTTTTCTTAGAACCTTTTTCTCTGCAAAATCATTAATTTAATCATAAACACTTACGATTACATTTTTTTAAATTAATCGTAAATTTGCCGCTCATAATATTTGCTGTCCTAGGCTTCAGCCTACTCAGCCTTTGCGTAAATCCACCCCTGAGTACCATCATTAAAAAAGTGGTTTATAAAACATAAACAAACAAAATCTGTACAAAAGTTACTTTTCCGTTTTTTTTTTCTATATGGAAAAACCTAGAAAAAATAGCCATTTTTTTCATTTAAAGTAAAAATTTTTAATTCACTTGTAATGTCAATCGGACTTTTGTATAGAATCAAAAAACCAAACATGGACTTTTATAAAATATAAGCGGTACATTTTTCGCAGAAAAGAGTCGGAAAACCGGCAAAATTGATATATTTTTTAAAAATTTATAACTTTGACCTTTTCAAAGTTGAAAAACTGATCTTTCGGAAAATTATAGTTTAAAATATATTATTCAACAGGCTAAAGGTGGACGCCGCACAGTGGGACGAGGCGTCGTTGTGCTTTCCCCCCCTTACTCTACAGCTCATCCGTTCACCCTATTTTTTTTTAAATCTTCGTTTTGTTTTTACCTATCGATTTCTTTTTTGGGATTTTAAGTTTCGGTTTTTATTTTCCGAAAATTTGATCTCCAAACCTTGATTTTTATGAAAAAAAAACGAATTTATCGCGCAAAAGTGATCATACGAAGCGTAATATTAAGTTTAGGCATACATCATTTTCTTGGTAAATATCGTCCTCTTGATAAGCCACAAAACACTCTGCGGGAAAATGAGGGCAACATTTTTGTTATTTTTACAAACGGTCATTATGCTCCGAAATTTTTCACGCAAAAGGGGCTTTACTCATAAAAGGTGCAGGAAAAATTTTATTCAATAGAAATTATTTAGAATCTTTCAAGGTATACAGGAAATCTTTTTTAAAATTTTTAAACACATTTTTGGATCTTTGTAAAAATGTCTGAATAAAAAAACTTTTGAACTTATGCAAAAAATTGTATAGCGTTTTTTTAGATCCATAATTTTTTTCAAAAGCTGACACATTTTTCGGTTAATATTGGTCAATTATTTATTGATAAAGATTTGTTATGATAAAAATGGCTGCTTTTACAGAACAGGATTTTTTGCACAAAAAGTATTCATTGCTATTTAGGAATATTGATAAATTTTTCAGAATTTTTGCATAAGTCTCAAAATTTTTCCATTAGGTCATTTTTTCTGAAAGCCGTAAATGTATTTAAAAATTCTGAAAAAGATTATCAATATTCCTTGAATGATTCTGGACAATTTTTGTTGAATTATTTTTTTTCTGCACTTTTTTTAAGAAAAGTCACTTTTGCGTGAAAAATTTCGAAACATTAAACTGAGACTTTGAAAACACTACTTATCGGATGGCGATACCCTTTAGCGAGTCCAATTTTATTACATGCCTATATTTGCCTAAATTATTGTCTTTTATATCAGTGACATTACATTTTATTTAAATTTCTCTTTACTAATTATTATTTGTCTTTCCTCTAAGTAAATCCAGTTGGGTATTTTTAAATATGTTTAAATACTCCAGTAAGTAAAGACCTAAATCAATTAAATAATTGTACAGTTTTATTATGGTAATTCTTGGGTTTTCGGTGTTTGAGGAAAAATTTATCACGATTGAAGTGGGAACCCCAAAGGCCCCAAAGTCCCAAAAGATTTTCGCGAATATTGCCAAATAGCGAATAAGAGAATTTTTGTTCGACAAAAATGAAGATCACCTCAAATTACAAGAATGGTCATTCCCATTTTTTTCGCAAACGGTGTCAAAAATCATACACTTTCGAAAATATAGGTGGGCAAAACATTTTTTATCAAACCAAGAAAGATGGGAAGGAATTTTCTGGGATCATTGAACGCTTGCTGGTCTCTTTTATAAAAAATGCTAATAAGAAACATTTTTTAAAATATCAATAAATTAATGGAATACTTTAAAAATTGAAAAAACCCTTCCCGCTTTTTTAATATTCTAAAAAAATCAGAATGGACCCAAACTCAATAAAATAATAGGTACGGGTTTTCCTTTCTGATGAACTTTAAATTAATAAAAAATGTACATTATTATCCGTGTAATATAACGATTCATCCGCCCGCTTATAAGTGAATCCTAAGATAGGGATTCTAACGGTAGAGCGGCAGCTGAAATGAGGGCGAGTCCCGTTATTCGCTATCGATTTTTCGAAAAAAATTTTAAGCCATTTTTTAGTTCAAGGCGATCTTTTTTTTTTTTAAACAAAAATTCCTCCAATTCCATATTTTGGAAGATATTACCGGAAAAACCCCTTTTTCGGCCTCGAGGGGTCATTTTAGCCCTTTTTCCCCCCCTTTAATTTTTTGAAAACTTTTTCGCTGAAAGCATCTCCGAAGACCTAAAATTGCGCTACAAGGAAAAAGTACAGTTTTTTTCAGTTTGCCCTTCTTTTTCTGGACTAAAATCAATTTGAAAAAAACCACAATATGGTTAACTATCAAAAATAATTTCTTAAAAAATTTTTGGACCATAACTACTCATGTATAAATGACCTTTATTTTTTTTTTTATTCCGATCTTTCCATTTGGATTTTAACGCTTGTATTTAATTCTACCAGGCATCTGAATACAAAATTTTCCCACAACCAAACAAATTATTCATAATTTATAATCGATTTAAATTTTTTTTTTTTAAATCTAAACAAAATTGTTAATTTGCCTCCATCGTAAAAAAAATGCGTTTTTTTAAGTAAAAAATTATTGTTAAATTTGGAAATTAAAATGCAGTTTTTTTTTTCCAAATTTTTATAAACTCGTTGAAAAAGGGGGGTTTGCAAAATTTTTGAAAGAATTATATTTGAATTTTATGACATTGATACAAATTTGGGGTTGTGTTTTAAAACAACAAATTGATAAAATATCCATTAGCAAGCGCGATGTTGGTCATAACATTTTCAAAAAAGAATTGGGGTTGTTCGTCAACTTTCAACTTTTTTTGTTTGAATTCGTCTAATAGTCAATCACAACTTTAACATTTAAAAATTTGTGTTTAACAGCTGTTTGTAATTTATTTTTTTTTTCCCTACTTGTAAGTTTTATTTTTTTGTCTCTATTTGTTTAAGCATTCCCTATAAACCACCCCTTTTTTCTTTTTTCTTCCCTTTTGGGGGGATCTTGATTCTACCAGGAGCGCAGCCTCTTTTGGGTTTTGTGCCTAATCTCCCAATCATTTATACCAATCCTCCCCCTTATCTTTCCTTTACAAGTCTGTATAATCCCAGTTTTGGTTGATATATTTCCGTGGACTCATTTCCGGTTGCCCAAAAAAGCCTTTTGATTCAATCTTTATATTCCCGAAGGTAGGTGCTCTCCCTCGCCTCTTGCACATTTTTTAACGGGTCCCCGATGAGCCCTATCTTGGGGTTCCTCTTTTAAGTGCCCGTTAGCAACATACTTTAGCGAAGTCTTCTTTACGTTGTTTAAGTACTTCTTTCTTCGTTCTTTTTTAAAGGGGCCCTTTGAAGCTTTTTCCGTGTCTAATTCTACGAGGTTCTCCCCGATTCCTCGTGTTTGTTTGAAACCTTGGTTTTTTTCTCTTTTGTGCTTTTTACTTTCCACCTTTTATTTTTTTTAAAACAAAATATTGCTTTTTTCAAATTAGCTACTTATGTGTTTTCTTTTTAGAATCAAAAAAAAAAGTTGGGGATCAATTTAAATTCAAAGGAAATACGAATAAAATTTTTCCCTTTTTCCCAAGAGACAGGTATTTATTGGTTGGTTTTTTGAAAGCGTCATTTTTTATTACGTTTTATTTTTTTTTTGGCTCACGTGGATTTTCTATACAAAAAATCTGCTGGAAGTACATATACATATATGCTCCTAAGTACCA
>JAHBCN010023876.1:0-12285 GCA_019359885.1 Listronotus oregonensis | reverse complement strand
AAAGCAATATTTGCGGTACACTTTTAGGTATAAGTAACCATTTACCCTTAGTCATCCCTGTAAATATTTTCCCAAAGAATTTATAGTTAAATTATATTTAAGAGTTAGAATTTATTATACATTAAAAACAATAAATGCTAATTTTAGAAATATAAATAAGAATAAATTAATAATATGGAAAAATTTGTAATATACGTAGTTGTAAGTAATTTTTTTATTTTGTTTTTTCGTCCATTTATTTTTGTATGTCTGGCTGAAAAATTAATTTTGTAAAATTCTTTATTGCTGTTAGTAAATCATTAGTGTTGCGAATAGGTAAGCATATTTTATTTTGTTTCTTATACATCTGTTACATTTAGATTAATGGGCAATAAAACTTATTAAAAACCTAAGCTACAGAACATTATTTTATTATCATATTTTTTTTTTATTGCTTAATTAAAACACGCCGCAGCGTGTTCAAATCGAACTTTTAAACACACGCGTGTTTTAAAGGTTGCCATGATACAACAATCAAAAACGGGAGAAATGTGAAGTCTAAGATGGCATTGCAACAACCTATAACCACGAATTTTTTCACATGTTAGGCATTTTAAAGAAACGAAAATTATTAATCTGACATGAGTACTTTATAACGTCAAATAAAATATTACTAATATAATAAATAATATCAATTAAAAAATAGCGTAATGTATTCGTGAATAACTGATCTTTAAAACACTTGCTCTATTTCGAGAACTCGGGCTACGCCGTCGTGCTCGAAAAATCGCGCGTGTATTAAAGCCCCTTTTATTCACTTACACTTTATTATACTGTACCTTTTCCCTAAAAACTGACATTATATTGAGAGATATCACAGTGCGACTATCAAAGGCAATAATTTCTGTTCAATATTACATCCGAATTTTGCAGAGCTGAGAAAAGACCTTAACAATGACCTGGGAATATGAGGAAACAGCTAAAGATCGACCATGCATCCTCTTAAACAACTAACGATTTTTATAAATCATTATTCTTTTCATAAGATTACAGATAACTACACCCCTTCTAATTATTGTAATACAATTTTTGTGACCTAAATATTATAAATCGCCCATGTTACTTTGTCAGCTCATATGAGTTTTTTAGTTTATAACAATTAAAATGTTATTACTTTTTCGAATCAGTTTATTGTATATTTTTATATTTCTTATTAACTTTAAAATTATCTACTACGGTACTGTTAGGCAAAAATTTGTCGTTTTACGTAAGTAAGTAATCGTTTGAATCCGGCTCTGACTTTTCCCGGATGTGCGACAGAGGGAGCAACGCTTCTGTCTCGTTTGTTCGTAGACTGCGAGATCAAAGGTGCCGACCGGAGTTGTGGAGCTGTAAGTAAGCTGTGGTAAAGGTAAGAACGTGTTGCTGCTAACATTACTCACAAGAGTTTAAAAATCGTCTAAACCAGCGAACCGTGCGGCATTACACATTAAGTTGCATATTACTTTTATTTTGTCTTTATGGGTCTTTAAAATTGTAATTAATTTTCAAAAGTCGCCCTTTTTCATGACTATCATGTTATATTAACCCAATTCATAATATTTCTATTTTAAAATACTTCTTCTTCTAAAGCTTTGAGGACTCTTAGATAATTAACAATAAATGTACTTATAGACTGTTTCCAGATAAAAACAAATACTTTATTAAAAGTTAATAGCTCATTGTTGACCTTTAATGCCTTAGTCACTAGTTAGTCTAAAGTCATTTAATAAAATAAAATAAAATGAAATAAAATTAAATTAGATGAACTGAGATAAAATAAGATGAAATGAGATAAAATAAGATGAAATGAGATGAAATAAAATAATATTGTTCCTTGACACCCCGTATAAAAACACGGATCCTGGTTTTACACCTTTTTATTGGATATCTGGTTTACAAACGTTTCTATAGTAACACTTTAACGTAACGTAATAATGACAACTGTTTAACCTTTAACTGTCTGTCAACTTCTTATCTCGTCTGAATGTAAAACTAAACTGGCTCGTGCGGATTTTCCTCGCGCTTTTTATAGTGAAGTGGAAAAGAATGGAAAAGTCTGGAAAAGTCTAGAATTAGCTGAAAGGATTCTTTTACTACAGGATGTAAGAAAGTGTAAAAAGGATGTCTCCAGCGCCCTCGGATAATCCGCAGTGACCGTCGAAAAGGGAAAACTGAGGTAACCTATTTTTAATAAATTATTAACCTAAATAAAATAATTCTAACCTTTTACATTTCTAATAACTAAACACTAACTAAAATCTGTAACATTGCCCTCCCAAGTTTTGATCGTCTCGATCAAGATCTTCTGATCTTGATAGCGACAGCCGTTCTAGATGTACAACTTTCATCTTCGCCTGTGGGCTCTTCTGAATTCGGTACACCAGATCATTAAGCCGGGTTACTACTTTATATGGTCCCTCCCATGACTTTTGCAGTTTCGGTGAACGCCCCTTGGTTCTTTTGGATTGTATAACCAAACTTTTTTCACCGACAATGAATCCCTTATGATTAGCTTTCAAGTCATAGCGGGACTTCATACGGTCACTTTCTTTTTGTAGCTTATTGCGAACCCCTTCGTGTATTTCTTGGAGCTGTTTACTGAGTTGACTTACATAATCTTCTGCTGGTTTTTCATTGGTAGAAGGTCGTCCAGTAAGTAAGTCAACTGGGGAGGCATAACTCCGCTCCAAAATGACTTTGCAGGTGACGTTCCAGTTGTTTCGTGAACTGCGGAGCGATAGGCTAGTAAAAACGGCTGTATACAGTTGTCCCAGTTACTTTTGTTGGTCATTTACTTTCATTTTCAGGTAGTTATCAAGAGTTCTGTTAAATCTTTCGACCATTCCATCTGACTGGGGATGAAGGGGTGTGGTTCTAGTTTTATGGATTCCCAGGAGATTACAGAGGTTCTTGAAGAGATCAGATTAAAAAGTTTCTACCTTGATCAGTATGTATTTCTCTTGGAACTCCATATCGGCAAATCCATTGTTGAAATAATACGTCGGCAATAGTGGTAGCTTCTTGATTTGGTATTGCGTAACTTCCGGCCATTTGCTAAAGTAATCCATCGCTACCAGAATATAGCAATTTCCAGATTTACTTATTGGAAATGGTCCTGCTATGTCTATGGCAATTCTTTCAAAAGGTGCTCCTACATTGTATTGCTTCATCTTGCCATGGCTTCGTGTCTTAGGTCCCTTGCTGGAGGCGCAGTCCTACACATTCTGCACCAGTCTTTGACATCGGCACGACTTCCCAGCCAGTAGAACCTTCTCGAACCTTTTCAAGAGTCTTCATAACTCCGAAATGGCCACCACCTATACCATTGTGCAGGGCTTGCAATACTTCGGGAATCCTTTTGGTTGGTAGTACTGTTTGATAGAGACTACTTTTACCATCAGAACTTTCCCAGACTTTTTTAAAAGTCCATCTTTCATTGCTAAAGAGTCCCATATGGCCAAAGTACCCTTTATATCTCGAGACTTAGAAGCTATTTTCTGATATGGGGGTCGTGCTGAATTTTCTGTCTTAAATTTCACGATATCCCCAAGATCAGGATCCTCTGTTGCTCTTTTGCGAGGATTTTAGGGTCCCATTCTTGAGAGCACTGGATGCGTGTTCTTCGGCAATGGAATTCATCGGGATCTTCTTGCTCTTCACGTCTACTGCAATGTTTACAATCTTCGGGACAAGGTCTTCTTGATAGAGCGTCAGCATTTTATGGTTCAATCCTCTTCGATGTTCAATTTTAAAATCATATTCTTGAACACGTTGCAACCATCTTGCTATCTGACCTTCAGGATTCTTGAATTGAAGCAACCATTTGAGTGATGCATGGTCTGTCCTCAGGTGAAATTTCTGGCCATAAAGGTACTTATGGAAGTGCTCCAGGGATTTGACGATAGCTAAAAGTTCTTTTCTAGTCACACAATAATTTCGCTCAGGTTTAGAAAGGACTTTGCTGAAATACGCTATCACTTTTTCTTGGCCATCCTGTACCTGTGACAAAATTCCACCAATAGAAGAATTGCTTGCATCAGTGTCCACAATAAATGTTTGATTTGGTTGTGGATATGACAACACTGGGGGATTACAAAGGGCTTTCTTCAGTTGCATAAAGGCTGCTTCACAATCTGTGGTCCATTCATAACTTTTGTTATTCTCGGTAAGTCGATGTAATGGTCTCGCAATGTCAGCAAATCCATGTATAAATCTTCTGTAGTAAGTGCACAGTCCCAGAAAACTTCTAACTTCATGCTTGTTTTTGGGTGTAGGCCAGTTTTGGATAGCTTCCGTCTTCTCTGGATCTGTTTTCACTCCTTCTTCACTTATTATGTGCCCAAGGTATTTAACTTCTTTCTGGAAAAGATGACATTTCTTTGGACTAAGCTTCAGCTGGGCAGATCTTAGCTTCTGAAAAACCTCTTCGACATTTCTAAGGTGGTCTTCAAATGTTTTTCCAAGAATAATAATGTCATCTAGGTATACTAAGCATGTTTTCCAAGTTAGTCCCGCAATGTTAACTCCATCAATCGTTCAAAGGTAGCAGGGGCATTGCACAGACCAAATGGCATAACATTAAACTGCCACAGTCCGGTTCCGGTCGAAAAGGCAGATTTTTCCTTATCTTCAGGATGAAGTTCTACTTGCCAATAGCCACTTTTTAGGTCTAAAGTCGAAAACCATTTTGAACCAGTCAGCGTGTCTAGAGTGTCGTCTATTCTTGGTAGTGGAAAACTGTCCTTCTTCGTGACGTCATTAAGTCTTCTGAAGTCAACACAAAATCTGGTAGAACCATCTTTTTTCTTAACCAGGACTACTGGAGATGACCATGGACTCTGGGATGGTCTATAATGCCTTTTGGGTTTTTCATGTCTCAATTAACTTCTCAACTTCGTCTCTTTTAGCCAAAGGAATTCGTCGTGGTGGTTGCCTTATCGGTGCTGCATCACCCGTATTTATTCGATGTTGAATTATGCTGGTTTTTCCCAAATCCTTTTCAGAGAGAGAAAACGTCTTGATTTCTTCTTAAAAGATCTTCCAGCTTAGTAATCTGCACTGGATTTAGCAGGGCTTTTGATGAAATCACCAGCTCTTGCAGAGCATCAGGTAGTTTACTTGAGGCAACTTCTACAGGTTTAGCGAAGGTATTGGTAACTATCATATTAGCAGGTTGATAGGTACCAATTTTGTCACCCCCTTTGACTTGTTGAGAGTAGTCCTTTAGGTTCATCATTCTGACAAATACCGTATTTCTTTTGTTTTGCGTAGAGTTCTTGCTGGTAGAATTCCTTTAGCGTATAGTGGACTATTTTCAATTGGTTCGACTAACAGGGTTTCACCTTCTTCTGATTCTTCACACCTTGCTTGGATAATGACTTCTGAATTTGGGGGTAGTATGACATCTTCTGTGAGTACAACTTCTCGAATGAATGCTTCATTGTTCCGTGGGGGTCTCATTACAATCTCTTCATTATTAGTTCGCAGTATTCGTTGTGGAAGGTCAAGTACAAACTTCTGATGTTCCATAATGTCAAGTCCAAGGATAACTTCATCCATTATGTCAGCAACAAACACAACGTGTATAAAGGTTGTCGTCCCCAAGGTTATTCTGGCTTCATGTATTCCTTTAATTGGTATGACTTCTCCATTAGCAGATTCCAAAATGTAATTTTTCTCTGGATGGAATATCTTGCAGTGGGCTACGATGTTCGGCCTTATGATAGTATGTGTGGAACCAGTATCTAGTACCATTTCACATTCCCGACCGCATACATTTCCAGGTACTACCAAGCTGGAGCCGTTGTTTTGCACCCGGGGATACTCTAATTATTGTTGTTGATGGGGCTTGGTAGCACCACTGGGAGTTTTCGGATTACTTAAAGGGGACATTTGATGTAGTCAGTTCCTTTGGACATGCCCCTCTTTACCACACTTCCAGCAAAGGATGCCGTGTCTTCGCCGAAAAGTCATACTGTTGTCTCCGCCTGTTTGCTTTTTACGAATGATTTCTTGTAACTCACTTAAAACTCTTGTCAAATCGTTGTCAGAATTACCTTCTTCTGGTACAAAGTTTATTCTTCGAAGTCTTGCCTGATTCCTGGATGTTTGTTTAGCTGTTTCAAATTGAAGTGCATAGGCAAGAGCTTCAGATATTTTCTAAGTCTGGCCATTCTTAACGCCTGGTTCATATCCGGATCACGTGGGCCCCTTCAATGAAACTACCTACTGCTAGTTCTTGTTTAATTTCCTCTGGATAGGCTGGATATGCCCAAATTTATTAGGCGTACAATATCAGCCTCGTACTCTTGAAGGCTTTGTTGTATTTCTGTCTTCGTCCTTGCAGCTGTGCCTTATAAACCTCCTGCAAGTGCGTTTCGCCATATCTCGTTTCTGGGAACATCACCATGGATTCATAGTCACATTGCTTCTCCTGGGAACGTTTCTTAAAATCTCCTAGCTTCACCTCGAAGAGCAAGTACTAGGGCACGTGCCTTCTCTTGTGAACTCCATTTATTACCATTGGCAGCAGCTTCAAATTGTCGCAGATACGTAACCCAGGGTATCTTGCCATCAAAAGTTGGTGGTTTCATAATAGTTGTTGCAGTACCACTTTCTGAGACGACGCTTGTACTACCTATCTTTTGAATTTGTCGCTGTACTTCTTGTTGTATTTGGCCTTGAACTTGCTGTACAGTCTGCTGTATTTCTTCTATTTCTTCTTTAACATCTTCTTTGGTAAGTTTTAATTCAAGCAGCATTTGTGTTCTCATCTCATCTTGGGTTTGTTGAAATTCTCCTTTTAGGTGTTCTCGAATTTTCACCATCTTTTCTTTGAGTTCTTGTTTCATTTCTTCCTGGCTTTTTTTAATGTCTTTTTGAATTTTCTCGATCCGTTGTCTTGTTTCTGCTTGACTCCTCTTCATTTCTTCTTGACTGGTCTTTATTTCTCTTTTTAGATCTTCTCTCATGGATTCTTGGCTGGTCTTCATTTCTTCTTGATTGGTCTTCATTTCTCTTTTTAGATCTTCTCTAATGGATTCTTGGCTGGTCTTCATTTCTCTTTTAAGATCCTCTCTCATTGAATCTTGGCTGGTCTTCATTTCTTTCTTCAGATCTTCTTGGCTGGTCTTCATTTCTTTCTTCAGATCTTCTTGGCTGGTCTTCATTTCTTTCTTCAGATCTTCTTGGCTGGTCTTCATTTCTTTCTTCAAATCTTCTTGGCTGGCCATCATTTGCTTCATCAGTGCAGTTAATTCTTCCATAGTTGCTGTTTGCTGTCTGGTCTCAACAGGCATTCAAATATTTTTAATCACTTTCGCTTTCGTGTAGGTCTTCGTTCCGCTTCTGACACCAAATGTTCCTTGACACCCCGTATAAAAACACGGATCCTGGTTTTACACCTTTTTATTGGATATCTGGTTTACAAACGTTTCTATAGTAACACTTTAACGTAACGTAATAATGACAACTGTTTAACCTTTAACTGTCTGTCAACTTCTTATCTCGTCTGAATGTAAAACTAAACTGGCTCGTGCGGATTTTCCTCGCGCTTTTTATAGTGAAGTGGAAAAAAATGGAAAAGTCTGGAAAAGTCTAGAATTAGCTGGAAGGATTCTTTTACTACAGGATGTAAGAAAAGTGTAAAGGATGTCTCCAGCGCCCTCAGGATAATCCGCAGTGACCGTCGAAAAAGGGAAAAAATGAGGTAACCTATTTTTAATAAATTATTAACCTAAATAAAATAATTCTAACCTTTTACATTTCTAATAACTAAACACTAACTAAAATCTGTAACAATATGTATTTCGATCAATATTCTAACTATACCAAGTTTTATATGGATCGAAAAATCCAATTTAAAAATAAAGGGAAAATCTATATCGTGAATTTTTTTCTTTTTCACCCTGTATCTTAAAATTAAAGTCGTGTTGGGCCTATGTTAATAAAACATTTTTGTTCAATTCTTAGCCAAGGAATCTCCCATTTAGCGTTGTCCCATGGTTTTTAAAACTTTCTGTATATTGTGTATATGCACATATTGCACATCCACTAACAAAATACTTTAATTTGTAAATAAAAATGCACAAACATTTGTTCGCAACATTGTTATATTTTAGCTGAGCATAAGAACCAATGGTAGTAATGGGGGCTATTGGCTATTAATAATCGAGAGCATTTAGGGGGCATATCTAGTTTTCTCACGTTTTTTGAAGAATTTATATTTATATTTATATCTATTTATAAATTAAACGCTCGGTGTGTACCAGGTCACATTTTTCACTACAATGCTGCAACGCGTGTCATTGCGTACTTCCAAACGCAAGTTAAACAAAGGCTAGCATTTCCCAGTCCTCAACCTTGCCACGGTCATGAGACTTTACAATGCCTTGATGAGGCGATATTTGGAATATGCCACGCAAATTTGGATGCTCTCAGCAAAAACTCACATAGATCTAATAGGGAGAGTGCAAAAATGATTTCTTAGATATTTATACAGGGTGTCCGGAAATGACAATGAAAAAATTTAAGGTACGATTCTACATAAAAAGATACGAAAAAAAGTTCATATTAACATAGGTCCGGAAATGCTTCCAGAGGGAGCTACAGGCCCTTGAAGATGGTGTCATAAAAGTTGGTTTTATTTAATTTATTAGGATCTACTTACAATCCAGAAATTAACTTTTAAGTATAGGTTAGAGTGATTGGAAGTCACTTTTTGAAAATATCTGGTGACCCATATTGCAACCAGTAGCGTGGGAACAAAGTGGTGGTTAGTTATTTAGGGTCATATTTTTTTCGCCGAGTCTATTTTCGCTATCTTTTAAATAAATTATGTTTCTTTGAACATTTTTATGTAAAAAAGGTTCTCTTGGTATAAAGTCGTATAGTCGACGGTTTCCGAGATAAATGGACTTAAAAGGAGGATTGCAGTGCGTAAATACAGTAAACAGGCTATGTAATAAAAATAAGAAAATTCATGAATACTATTTTTAAATGTAGTTATTCTTTTACACCCATTGCCAAAAAAAAAACGAATTTACTGGTACCTACTACATTTCTTATTTTTATTACATAGCCTGTTTACTGTATTTACGCACTGCAGTCGTCCTTTTAAGTCCGTTTATCTCGAAAACCGTCGACTATACAACTTTATACCAAGAAAACTTTTTGTACATAAAAATGTTCAAAGAAACATAATTTATTTAAAACATAGCGAAAATACACTCGGCGAAAAAAAATTACCTTAAATAACTAACCACCCCTTTGTTTCCACGCCACTGGTTGCAATATGGGTCACCTGAAATTTTCAAAAAGTGACCTTTATTCATAATTTTGACATATTCAACATAAAAATTACACAGCTGCAAAAAATGTTATAGCTTGTCTTGGTGTGTCTTGTAATATGTAGTTAGTAGATTTTTTTTCTCTTACTTGTAAGTACCATTTAGTTGTATTTTGGTGTATGTAAGAGTATCAATAAATAAATAAATAAATAAAGAAGTAAACCTATTATACATAATTTTACAAAAAAAAATATAAAAAAAACATTTTTTATCGTAAATTTAATAAATTGAATTAAAAATAACTAAAAATATTTTCTGTGGACGCCTTAAAATTTTTCTTTTATAACACGAGTATTTTAAAATTTTTTAATAGGTATAAAAAGTTTTGCTCCTCTCATACCTTAAATGATTGTGTAGGTTATGACTGAGTCGTATTTTAATTTTGGTAAAAGCAAGCAACTTTTAATATCTCGTTTTAAAATAAAAGTTTCCTTACCCTTGTCACTTTTTGCCCTTTAACCAGTAAACTTCATAATTGGAAGTAAAAGTTTGCTAAGTTAGTAATAACAGGATCCCATTATAAAAGTTTTATGTTAATTTCTTTTAAAGGAATTGACCCTTCATATTTAGCTAGTTTGCCAAAATGGTTAAATAAAGTATTACACCATTAAAACTTAGGTATTTAATATTATACTTATTCGCGTTTCTGCGGATTTTTGTCAAAGTTCCTTTAGTATATTATTAAAACGGCATTTAAACCTCAAAGCACTTTAAGAAGTATTCTTACTAAGACGAGGCCGGACAACAATATTTCAAATAATGACTGCATCTACCCAATTATGAGAATGTGATGAGGTATACATCGGGGAAACGAAAACACCACTCAAAGTTAGAGTTAAAGAACACAAAAAACATACGGAACGAGGTGAAACGTTGAAGTCAGGGATTGCCGAACACGCTTGGTCAAAACAACACCGCATACAAAGGTCGAAACCAAAAAGAAAAGAAAACTTAAAGAAGCTCTAAAAATTTTAAACAGCCAAAATGTATGTAGCAAGCCTAGTATCGATATTCCGAATATCTGGCAGCCGTTGCTAAACCGTCATCAAGCTTCGGTGAACAACGAATAGTATATAAGTCGTAGCTTTTAGGAATAGTTTTTAGTTATCAATTAAAAACTGTTGGAGATACATCACTAACCGGAACGTTGTGTATCAATTAACAAATAAAGACAATAGAAGTCCAAGATTTTAGTATTATTGAAACCATAACATTGTCTTACAATTTTAAGGAAAACTAACCACAACTTGCTAGAATGCATGCATTTAAGGTTCGTTTATTTTTTTTTTTGTAAAAATAAAATTGTTATTAATTTTAAGTACTATCCTTTTCGTACCACGCAAGTTTAAATTTAAAATATCCTGAAACTCAATAGAAGATCGAAGTATTTCAAGGGTTTTTTATGTAGAACAAAGCAGAGAATAATAACAATTTGTTAAAAATATTAAGAAGAAAAAAGTTATGCCGAAATAATGGCAAAATAAAAAAAGGAAACATTACAAAGCTATGCTACCAATCCATAATAATAAGAAAATTTTATTGAAATTATAAAAAGTTTTCTCTAACACACTGTATCTAAAAAAATTGGGTGTTTTCGAGCTATGTATTAAACATTTTTGTCTTATATAATGGGTTGGTTTATGCAATATTTTAGATTATTTAATTTTTATATATGTACAACATTACCTTAATATACTTTTTATAAACCTATTAACATTTTTCATTAGCTAAAAAAGTAATGTTACACCTAAAAAGTTTTATAAATAAATTATTTTTTGCAAAGAAATATCTAAAAACCATAAAACGATTTATTTAGTTATATAGGGCTTGAATTTAAATTTGCTAAAGTCAAGATACTCTAAACATCTTATTTTAAAAGATTTTTCCTAACGTTGACAATTTCTCCCTTTTACGGGTTAAACTTTCTAATTGGAAGTAAAACTTCGCTAAGTCAGCATTTACTGGATTTCATTGTGTAAATTACTTCCAAAGTATTTTGCCCTTTATTTTTTCTTTCTGTGCCATAAGCGGTGGATAAATGACCTTAATTCTTTAAATATAACGTACATCAGACAATAAAAACGATTAGATCTGTGGGCACTTAGCTTAGTCTTTATTAAAAAATAGAAACAAATCATTTTTATAATATTATAATCTTTATTTTTTACTAAGTATCCAAAGGTCCATATTACCATATTACTCATAAGTAGGTATAGAAGTTTTGTTATTAATATAGAAATCATTATGTCTGAAACATAACCATTGAGGTTAGCAATGATTAATAATACACAGCCACACAAACAAAGAAGAGTGATCTGCACTTTACATGCATTATATGTATACTGAAGTATTCTTTTCTCCGTAACACAAATCCGATGTCAAATTACACCACAGAGACTTTTTAAGCTCAAAACACAGATCTTAAAAACACGAAAAAAAACCATCACGAATCCCTTTTTTTCCTACTTTTTAAATATATATATCCCTTACAAGAAGCCCATGTACTATAAAAATCCAATTTCGGAATTGATATGTCCTGTGACGTGTTTTTCTTAGGAATCATCATTTTTCAAAAATTAAACGATTGGTCCATTATGGCGACTCAAACATTCCAGACTCTCTTGATTTACGCCAGATTCGGTACATAGGTGCTTTGCGGATCGCTGATCACGAATCCAATTTGCAAAATTTAAAATGGTAAAGAAGATATTGCATATTGGATCCTCCATTTTAAATTTTACAAATCTAACTACGGATTTGTGATCAGTGACCCTTAAAACCCCTGTGTACCAAATATGGTGTTAATCGAAAGAGTTTTTGATACTTTGTTTCCATATTAAATCCACCATCTTAAATTTTTTCAAATTTGACTTCGAAATTGTGGTTGGCGACCCTTAAAACTTCCGTACACCAAATT
>JAHBCN010023875.1:0-12367 GCA_019359885.1 Listronotus oregonensis | reverse complement strand
TATAAAATATTTTTCTTTCAAAAGGGCTACAATTTTTAAATTTGTTTATCACAGTACTTATCAATATTTGCGGCTAATTCCTGTTCCACAAATGGAACACGGAGATTTTCTCAATATTCTTGGCGCATTGTGGATCTTAATTTTGATTTTACCATACTCATTTTCGAGAAGGTGCATTTTTGGTAATTTTTAAATCGAACCATATCAAATAATAATTTTCATATTTTAAATACAGTAATCTTTTTCAGACTAGTGGGGGTGCCACGGCACCCACGGCACCCACTGTGCGCACGCCTATGCATAAGTCTGGTCAATTACAGGAAAATACATATATTGGTGACTTTCGTCTAAGGAAAACGAATAACCAGGACTAAAAGCATTTAATTCTGGTCCCATTTTAAGCTTCAGTATTCCTAAATTTGTTTAAAAGTATGTGTTTTTGCTTTGCATTTTTTTAACATACTTACATCCGGCATTGTTTATTCGGCTTACTGTAATTTTCTACGAAAACACTTGAGTTACGGATGTAACCGTGCCCGTGTGATTTTATCTATAAAAAATTTAAAGTATATGTATGTATGAGGTGATTATATAAATTAAATTTATTTCAAGAGTTGTTTAATACTAATAACTAAGATAACGCAATAACCGCAAAGTTAGCTTATTTTCTCACCCACCTTAAAAAAATCCCAAAAGTGTACTGCATATGTCAAATTATTGTTAATGAAAAATCAAGATGAGCATATTTTTTGGTTTTTTGAAAAATATTAAAAATCACCCCTAATTAAGCGCGGGGTTGATATGATGACGCAAAACTCAAGTATATAAATAATATTAATACGAATAAAAGCGATTCTAACTGTATTTTTTATATAAAATAAAATCCTACAAACAAAAAATAATTTATTTTCATATTAATAAGGGGGTAATATAGTTGAAAGTCCACCCTTAAACTCGCTAAGGGGTTAAATCATTCCCGAAGTTATTAGAAATGCAAATCGTGCACTTGACGGCATCCATACTGTCTATCATATAAGATCTTATGTTTTTCCAGATACTTTAAGATTTGGAAATTAATGAATGTTTCCATTACTTTGCAAATAACAGAAAAAAGAGATATAGGTCTATAGTTAAAAGGAAAAGTTTTCAATCCTTTTCTGGGGACAGGCTACACACGTGCAGCTTAACAACTCTCCAGGAAAATGCCCGTGTCGTAAGAGATTCGAAAGGGGCGAGTTAGGATAGGTGCAAGCTCGGGAGCACATTTTTTTAAGACGATTGCTGGTATGCCATCCAGCCCAGACGATTTTTTAGTATTAAGAGAAGAAAGAATACGCTTGACTTTAAAAATTATATCGGACATTTTATGAGAAACAGGGACAACTGTTGAAGAATTGGCAGCAAATTGTTTGGCAAATAGTTCGGCTTTTCCTTTGGAGGTAGGGACAATTCCATATTCAGAGATTAGGGTTGGAAAATAATTTTTGCAAAAGTTTTGACTTATATTTTTGGCAAAGGACCAGAAAGCTTTGCTGCCATTTGAGCAAGAGAGAACTTTATCTTTTATCCGATTGTTAAAACGGTCTTTTGCTTCTGAGATGGTCTGATTATACTGATTTCTTGCTTCGATGCTAGCCTGTCGATTTTCGGGACTAGGGTTTTGGAGAAACTTTTTGTGGGCTTGAATTTTAAAAAGTCTGGCTTTGTCACAGGATTTACATACAAATAATAAAAATTACATTTTGCAATTTATTTTGATATTTAATTTGGAATTAAATTTAAGTAAAAAACAATAAATAATTATTGTTTGGTTTTTATTTGTAATTAAAATAGTTGTACTTACCAAAATATTAGGCTATATCAATTTTAAGAACACAAATTATTATGTTTCCTTGAATGTGATAGACAATGTTATGGTTTTAATAACACTAAAATCTTGGACTTCCATTGTCTTTATTTGTTAATTGTTACAGGGTAATATTTTAATGTATTAAGACCAAATTATTATGTTTTAAAACAGCACATTTTTATTTTGCTTATAGAATAAGATTTTTCGGTTGTACACATTCCGTTTTTAAAAATCTTTGGAACATTTGCACAACTGTTGTCGTGAATTAAAAAAAACGGCATATTTTCCCGATTTTCTTGCGTAAGACTGTCTTTATCTTGCCCTAATATACTAAATTGTTGTTCTATAACTGTCATTTCTTTGGTTTTAAAATTAAATTCGTCCGTTTTCTTTTTAAGCTCTTTTTCTAACCTGAAAGTAATCACATTAGGTTATTGTCTAAAAACAATTATTATTGACTAAGCTAAAAAAATTAATATAAATTAAAATCATTAATGGATAATTTAATTGTAATTACAAAGTCTCCTAAATAAAATATTTCTGGCGCCTATAACCTAACTCCCTAAATGGAGAATCTTGAAGATGGTTTTTACGTGATATCGTAAAAACCGTTTAAGGTAGTTATCCTGCTACAATATTGTTAACAAGTTTTGGATGATAGGCGCGGGAACAGGCTTAAAGTGAAATGAGCCATAATTTTTGTCTAAGACTGTACCCGTGAAGGCTTTACTCACACATACGTATACACAAATACTATTAAACCTTTTCATAAGTTGCAATCTGACAACGTCGCATATGTACCAACTAAACTGAGCCAGAGGATCGCATAAAAAAATGAGAAAATTATCTTAAAGTAAAATAAAAGATATATAATAATATTAACATTCCTTTAAACGAAACTAATTTGTTTATCAAAAATAATAAAAACAACTCCAATTTGACGTCTTTAAATGTAAAATATTAGATGTGTGTGTCCCAAACAAAAACATATATTTTAGTGTTAGTTAGTGTTTTTCAACTTATTTAATTGTAATTTTTAATTTTAGAAGAAAACTTGATAAATCACAACGTATTGTGCGAAACGTCGTACTGAAAATTCACTTTCTAATTTATTTGTCAACCTACACTTAAGAAAAGCAATACAAAAAATAATTTATAAAACAGTTAGTTCTGGATTTATAATATATGTTTTTCCTTTATCCGTTTCCCATAATTATTTTATCTTTAATATTACACTTATTAAGCTTATAAACTAGCACTTACCTATTTTGGTGCGTTGAGCGCACGGACAATACCCCAATAAACCTTTAACGATTTTATTACCTATTGTTATTGGGTAAACCCATTATTTCATTAGGGCAGGGTGGGCTAGGTATTTCTTGAGTATTGACCATTAGGTATATAAATATTTCGGCTAATATTTTAGTGACAGTGTTGAATAACCGTTTTTACTGTAAGTTTCGAAAAAGTTGTTTTATGAGAATATAACTCTGTCCCGTCAAAATAATTTGTCATTAGATGCAAAACAGGTTGTGAAAAATGTATGAAACTTTAATCAGTAGATGACTAATTAAGCAAGAAGCTTTAAAAGAAACCTGTTTACTTACAAAAACTGCAATATCATCGATAAGGGATATTATTATTAGGGAAGAATTTAACTAAAGAAAAAAAACGTACCTAGTGATTTTTAATCTCACCGTATAGACAATAGTGATTAGGACCTAATAAGAAGGAAAATATATTGGATTATGAAAGCGGAGTTGTTCCTACCTTGGATAAACTGACAAAGAAGCTAGACGAAGACGAAACCAATATAAATATTACCGTTCTCCATAGGGTTGTTTGAAAATGGGATTTAAATACCGCAAAATACAAAAGACAAGTGGTAATGGAATCGCAGGATGGGTTGATTCCGACGAAAGCATTCTTCAAATAAAGGAAAAGATTTCCATAATACACGCTGGTTCAGAAGACGGATTATGTCCCAAACTGCTTATGTTGTCGGCAAAAATATTAAGGATTTAGCTTGGATTATCATGAGGATACAATGCAGAATCTTTTTAAAAAACTGGTTTAAAATTATCTTTTAAAATATTCCAAACAACAGTTTTATTGTCATGGATAACGCAAGCTACCACAGCCGCCTGCTACAAAAAGCACTAGCTTCATCAAGTTCAAAAACTGGAATATTTGTTAGAAAATGATATTTATTTTAAATTTAGTTACAAAAAAAGCGCAACTTTTGGAAGTCCTAAATTCATATGCAATTAAAAAACAATATGTATGTAAAACAAACAAAATTATCAGCCCAATGTACAACTGACTTTACTTCACGCACAAGGCTTGTGGGTAGCTTTGTTGCCAATTGATTTTTAACTTTTTAACTGGGGAAAATTATTTTTTTTGTTTTATTTGTAGAATTTGTTTCTGTAAAAGTTTTCTTTGCCCTTCAAATCTTCCAACTTTAGGTCCAATGTTAATAAACTTTTTTTTCTTCAAGACACTCTGACCCTTTGCAGTCCATTCCAAGATAACAAAAAACCCCCACACCCTTAATTTAAAAAAAAAACACTTGAAATGTGTATGAAGTAAAATCTTATCTATAAAAGTTAGACATTATAAAGTTTTAAGTGCCTAGACGTTTTTGGTATATAAATGAAGTACCTATATGAAATTTAATTTATTTTAAATTTTGTTTTTATTGTTATAGTTACCTTATTAAATCCAATCTAGGTTATTAAAAATGGTTGCAAAATTTGTATTAAGTTGTCTGGTTTTTGGGGCTATATTAGGTTTATCCTTTGCTGTACCCGATGGTAAGTAAACTTGTTTTATTTGGTGTCTAAGTGGATAAAAAAGCAAAACTAACATGTTAATTAAAAAATTTAGTATTTAGAGTTTTCTAGAGTCAGCATAATGTCTCAGAATAATTTAGGGCGAATTTATGAAGTTAAAAATTATTATCGTCCAGTTTTTTAAACTGAAACAATGATTTCAGCTTAAAAAGTTTTAGAATTTTTAGAACAATAAAAAAATATTTTGCACACATAATGATATTAGTCCAAGAACTGTCAATCAAAAAGTCTCCTCACACCGTGCATGTAATTTTTTTTATGAAAATTAAAAAAATAAAACTATAGGAGTTGAAAACGCGAGGTTTGCGTGGATTTGCAAAGCTGGAAAAATGTTTAAAAAATTAACTCTTAAAAAAATGGATTAATGTTTCTCTCCCATGGTATGAAATGGTTTGCCTAAAGTGTATTTGATAGAAAATTTGATTCTCTTCCAGAAAAAAAATACGCAAACCAATTGTTTTGGGCGGGAGAGTCAGGCAAACCTTTTAAAGTGTGTGATGAGGGAGAAAAATTCTCCCTTATACGTGACATGGTTTTTTTCTTACTTTTAATATGCTCTTTAAAAAAATATTTGTTTGTGGGCGTAGGAAAGGCCGGAAATATCCGGCAAACCAGCTTAAAATCCATTCACTCCAAACTCATTTTCGTTAAATAGAAATATAATTCAGAATAAATGTTTTTTGTAGAAATACTGTTGTTCCATGATTATAATTTATATGTTTTATCAATTTTATTTCTTTATAAAATACTTTTTATATATTTTTTTCATATACATAATGCAGTTGCCGTAGAGTAGCTTCAGAACTAGATAGTTTCTATAGTTTCCGTAGTTCTTAAAAAGTAGAGCGAGAAAGATGTTTTGTTAGTGAATTTACATAGTTTGTTTTTATCATCTCTATAATTTATTATCGGGCAAATTTATCTGTAACAGCAAAGAAATTCGAACTTTTTGAACAAAATTTGGTGTATCCAAGTTTAACTACAAGAAAGCAATATACTGGTCAATGGTAATTTTTATTTCAAAATTATTTTTACAATAAAAATATAATATTGGAAAAAGCTAAGAATATAATTGGTTGTTATATATTTATATTATTATTAATATACAATTTTTTTTATAATATATATATATATATATATATATATATATATATATATATATATATATATATATATATATATATATATATATATATATATATATATATATATATATATATATATATATATATATATATATATTATATAATTTTTTTTTGAAAAAGCGTACACATAAATTTTCGCTCAAAATAGTTTGAATTCCTTTCGCTGTTACAGATAAATTTGCCAGACAATAAATTTCAAGTATAGAGATGATAGAAAGAGACAAATCTATGTAAATTTTACCTGAGCAAAACATCTTTCTCGCTTCCACTTTTTAAGAACTACGGAAACTATAGAAACTATCGTAGTTCTTGAAACTTACCTTACAGCAACTGCATTATGTATATGGAAAAAAAATATACAAAAGTAATTTTATAAAAAGAAATAAATATTCACAAAATATATAAAATTATAATCATTATGGAACAACAGTAGTTCTACAAAAAACATTAATTCTGAAGTATATTTATTGATTATAATTCTATTTGTCGAAAATGAGTTCGCGGTTAGGCTGGTTTGCCGTATATTTTCATCCGTTTCTAAGCCCGCAAACAAAGAAATTCTTAAAGCGGACATTAAAAGCAAGAAAATAAAATAAAAAAAAAACATGTCACGTATAAGGGAGAATTTTTCTCCTCATCACACACTTTAAAAGGTTTTCCTGACTCTCCCGGCCAAAAAAAATTGGTTTGCGTAAATTTTTTCTGAAAGAGAATCAAATTTTCTATCAAATACACTTTAGGCAAACCATTTCATACCATGGGGGAGAAACATTAATCCATTTTTTTAATAATTAATTTTTTTAAACATTTTTCCGGCTTTGCAAATCCACGCAAACCTCTCGTTTTTAAGTCCTATAGTTTTAAACTATCAATTTTTCAATTTTCATAAAAAAATTATATGCACGGTATGAGGGGACTTTTTGGATTGACAGCTCTTGGACTATATATAAAATTTGTGATTTAAATGGTGAAAAACATGATTTGAAAAACATGATTTAAAAAATCATGAGGTGAGAGGTGCCAAAAAGCCAATTGCGAAAAACAATTTCCAGTAAAAAATAAAATTTGATTGCGTCATTTTATATTTAATTGTATAGATACTGATTGAATGGAAATTTGTCATTTCTAAACTATATTGGCAAATTGGTATGTTGGGGTTAAAATGGGATAAAATCATATACTGACTAATCCCGAAATCTCGAAAACTACTTGACCTATAAAGATGAAATTTGGCACAGAGGTAGATAATGAGTAGAAAACGTCAGCTAGGAAAGGACTTCCTAGCTTCCCAATAGGGAAATAATCGGGATAAAATTTTGTATGGAACTTCGTCATTTCTGGCCTTAGAAGTATAAAAAATAAGTTTGTAGGATATTATTGGGATTAAAAATATTCTGTTGTAACATTTTTGAAATTAAATTCCTTTGGGTGTTAAAAAAGGGATAAAAGTTTGTAAAGAAAAATTGTCATTTTGAAAGTTTAAATATGGTAGTTCTAAGGCTGTAGGCTTCTGAGTACCCAGAGAGAGGCAAGGTGGGCAACCTACAGACTCTATCAAGCGGTCAGTAACACACCGCAGACGTGTCATATAAAGAGCACCAGTCCCCTCAGGAATGTCCTGACCTGTGATAGACTGGGAATGCCTCAGACATAATGCCTACAGCAACCAATTACAACCGGCCCCACAGTAGTCTACCCACAAAGGAAGGAATGGAGTCGAAAAACGACCGACCTGCTCCGGGCTGACATCTGTTGGTACACCGATGGCTCCAAAACTAAGGACGGTGTTGGAGCTGGAATATATGGACAGAGGCCGAGGGCAGAGTTTTCCTTTAGCCTGGGCACTCTCGCCACCATATTTCAAGCGGAGGTATTTGCTATTGAGATGTGTGCTAGATCGCTGGTTGATCGGCACTGCACACGTAAGACAGTTAAAATATTCTCCGATAGTCAAGCAGCGCTTAAGGCTCTTGAATCCAGCCGGTGCAATTCGAAAACCGTCTGGAATTGCAAGGATGCGCTGACCAAACTGGGTCAAAACAATAAGGTTACACTACTGTGATACCTCGACACAGGCCTAGAGGGCAATGAATCCGCAGACCTCCTGCACGACAAAATTCACTGGGCCAGAACCGGTCATCGGTATATCTTATGGAACGGCCAAGCAGTTTATATCAGCTTGATACAAAAGAAAACTGTACTGGCATGGACTTCCAAGTCTCAGATACTCAAGGCCTTCATAAGCCCACCGAACCAACAATGTACTGTCCAACTACTGGAGCAATCAAAGGGTAACCAAAAACCAGTGGGACTGTACACGGGACACTGCAGATAAAATACCAATGCACGGCCTAGCGGAAGACGTCAGTGCGCATGTGCATGGAGGGGATGAATCGGCAGAACACATACTGCGTTCGTGCCCACCAATGGCACGACTCTTCAATCCGAATGAAGTACTCTCTCCCAACAATATCATCAGATTTATTAGAAGTCTGGACTAGGTGGGGGAAATATAAAAGGGTGTGAGCCACAATAGACCGATCGGTCGCGGTGGAAGGGTGTTATACCCACTCACTTTAAACCTACCTACCTACCCAGAAAAATAGAAAGTGATAGTATTTTTGAAACTTCACCCCGAGGGGTGCACTTAAAGCTTGAAATTTAGAACTTTTGATTCTAGCTTTATTGCGCCGAACAAAAACTTAAGATATAGGTAACTTTTAAAATAATTCGAATTTCGAAAAATCCTTTTAAATAGATATTAAAAAAAATAGGGTTTGGTAGGGGCCGCTACCCTTCAGCCAGATCTTAACCATTATGTTTAGGGGTCCTTCAAGGACTTCAACTACACAAATTTTTAAAGTGCCTCAAGAACCTACTCAAAATTGTTCACTAGCTCTCGGACTATCTACTTTAAAGACAAATAACATTGGCTTGCCTAAGGGTGTTGCACCTACTGCCATCCGATGTCGGATTGTGTATAGTAAAAATTTAAAATTCGATAAAATTAAAGTATTAATTACAAAGTTTTGGCTAACACCAGATATTTTTAATATTTTTTTTAACTTTTAGGTACTTGCCCAGAAGTTGATCCGCCCCAAGGTATGGGTGTTTACTTGGCTGATAAAGACAATTGCGCTGGTTACTACGCTTGTACTGGTGGCGTTGCTTTCCAAATGTATTGTGGGCAAGGAACCTACTTTGATCCTGAGAATGATTATTGTGTAGTGGGAGCTTCGCAGGCTAATTGTGGTTCTAGGCCTACTACTGCCGCACCTTTATTTGTAGATTAAAAATACCTTTTTTTAATATAGCCTATTAAGTATTCAAATAATTTTGTCTTGTTATTTTGCTTTAGACATTATAATAAAATAATAAAGATTCAGGTTATTGGTTAATTTTTAAGATTTGGAAAATAATTTTGCCCCATTTCCTTGCAATGAGTTTTTGTATATTAAGTTTAAAACTTTAATTTTTTACTACTCTAGTATCTTTAAGAAAATACTATATTTCATTACCAGTACGAAAATGACGATTTTTCCGTGCGCGTGTGACAAATTCATGCAAGAACGGAAAAATCCATTTCTGAACGTGTAATGAACGATATTTTTTATTATACTTAGGTACCTACCTGAAAAGAACATAAACAAAAAACATCGCAAAAAATAATTTAAGAAAATTGCGATTATTTATTTTTATTTTTAAAACAGAAAAACAAATTAACAAAAAAAATACAAGCTAATTAAATCTAAGAAAATTAATTTTGGACGGAACCGTTATGATTATTGGTTATATTTATTGTACAATTCGTATTATTGTTGAAGCTCAATCCCTTTTGTATTTCTTTTTGTTGAACTAAAGATGTTGAAGCGGAGTGTTCGTGTATGTTTTGGTTCTCTTGATTGACTGTTACATATTTTGTAGTTTCCAAGTTACAAGGCCTAAACAACTTTTGGGATACTTCAATTTTTCTTTGTATGGACTCCTCTATATATCCTTTTGCTACATTGGAAGAAAGCCATCCTCCGTGTCTTTTCAAAGTGAGCAAATCACCGCCGCTTTCTACCAACATGGTAGCCAAAGAACGCCTTAGCCCATGTCCGGTATTTTCTTCGTGATTTTTTTAGTTTTAAGTATTTGGCAACAAGTTTTGGAATACCACTGATAGTATGGCACCCAACATGTTGAGCGTAACATACAGGCATTATTTGGGCAACCGAAAATGAGCCCACAGGAATATATCAACCAACGAAACTTGAGGTTATACAGACATAGGCGTGCGCAGGGTAAAGCTGGTGTGGGTGCCGAGATAATAATAATAATAATAATGCGCAGACACCATCAAACAGACCAGGAGAAGCTGCAAGCCTGGTTGGAGAAGCCTCTTCATAGACGTCACCCCAATGAGGTCAGCCAGGAAAATGTCGACAAGTTCGCGTCGAACTACTAGCTGACGTCGGGGAAGATGTTTTTAGAGACTGAGGGCTTCTTATTTGCTTTTCAGGACCAGGTTATTCCGACGAAAACTATCTGGAGCATATCGTTAGAGACCCGTCTATAGAGAACGATCGATGCAGATATGGATGTCAAACATCGGAGACAATCCAGCATATAACGGGGGGTTGCCAAGCATTTGCAGCATCAGAGTATAAGGAAAGACACGATTCAGCAGCAAAGATACTCCATCAACAATTGGCAGAGAAGCTAAAGCTTTTACAGAATGAAAAATTGCCTTACTATAAGCATACTCCGGAACCTATTCTGGAAAACAATGAATTTAAATTGTACTGGGATAGAACTGTACTTACAGACCAAACTGGTGCTCACAATAGACCAGATATTGTATTGGTGGATAAAGTTGGGAGGAAAACAACACTGATCTATGTCGCTATTCCGAACAACAACAATCTACGGGAGAAATACAATAAAAAGATTGCCAAATACAGAAACCTAGAAACGCAAATAAAAAGAGATATCCCCATAATTTTATTAACAACTGGCATTATACCAAAAACTCTTTTACAAAACATCAAGGGACTAGGCCTCGGTGAACATCTGTTAAAGGCTATGCAAAAGGCAGTGCTACTTGCGACCGCTCGGACTGTCCAGAAATTTGTGGGGAATACAGCAGAACCTAAGAGAACCTAGAGCCCGAAAACATGGAAAGGGATTCCCACAAAGCTCAATCCTTTTGATATCTGAAGATATCTGGGATGGAGTTCCCCTTAGAGAGAGTGCAAAGCCGTGTGGCTTAAAATCATAATAATAATAATAATAATGAAGTAAATAAAACTATGAATAACAATATATTGATATTAGTACATTAATATTAATAAAATTAATTAATAATAAATTAATAAGAATAAATTCCTAGGAATGTTTCGTAAATATTTTTGAAATAATTACAAACTTAGTACATTATATATTATTTATTATAAAATCGTTCTTCTTTCATAAGGTACAATTTTTTTAAATGTGTTTATCACAGTACTTATATCAATATTTGCGGCTAATTCCTGTTTTACAAATGGAAACCAGGAGATTTTCTAAACGTTCTTGGCGTATTGTGGATCTTAATTTTGATTTTACCATAATCATTTTCGAGAAGGTGCGTTCGCGTGTAATTTTTAAATCGAACCTTATCAAATAATAATTTTTATATTTTAAATACAGTAATCTTTTTCAGACTAGTGGGGGTGCCACGGCACCCACTGTGCGCACGCCTATGTATACAGACTTGTAGAGGGAATAAGACTAATGGTAAATGGGAGATTAGGCACAAAAAGCCCAAGAGGCTGCTCCCTCCGGTAGTAAATCAAGACGGCTCCCAGGGAAGAAGAAGAAGAAGATGGTCACTATTTTGTCAAGAAGATTATTTTATGGAAGTTCGGACATAGCAGTGTTGCCGATGTGATGAATATTTATTACTCTTGGGTTTAATTGGTATTGGAGGCAGTGGAGGAGTAGCATAGGGCATATTTTTCCTAGTATGTGATAATGTGATATAAGTGATTAATAGAGTTGTAAATAAAAAACTTTAAGAATATACACCTTCTTTATTTTGTACGTTACAGGGAAAAATATTCTATTTCTATTACCCTATATTAAGGCCCAGTACTTTTAAGATCATTGCCTGTCAAATACTTTAAACTGATACTGTTAGGAAGCTGGTTAACACAATTTTTTAAATTATTTTTAGGCTTTGTTCATCATTTCAATATATTTTTTAAAGCATTTTTCATTTTTTTCAACCAGGACCGACATTATTTTTAATATATATTAAATATCAATTTATAAAAAAAAATCTTTTAAATGTCTACATCTCCTTAAAACCAAACAACACGCAATTTTGTAATAGTATATTACATAACAAGTGTGGTAAGTAGATTTTTAGCGCAAGCAAAGTGAAGTTTGCAAAACAAGCCAAAGGCGATGGGATAATAATTTTTCTTTGACGTTTATCCCAATTTTACACTAGAAATTGATTAAACAACCAGTTACCTCAATCGGTGTGAGCC
>JAHBCN010023874.1:0-12268 GCA_019359885.1 Listronotus oregonensis | reverse complement strand
AATTTTTTTGCCAAAACGCGAAAAAGATGGAAAAGGGAAATTTTCGGGGATCTTGAACACTTGCTGGTCCTATAAAAAAATTTAATCCAAACCATTTTTTAAATATTAATAAATTAATGAGATACTCCCAAAATATTCTGAAAAAAAACTTTGACCGCTTTTTTCAATATTCTAGAAAAATCAGAATGGACCCAAACTCACATGCAATGATAGGTACGGGTGTTTCAATTCCGATGAACTTTGAATGATTAAAAAATGTACATTATTGCCCGAGTAATGGAACAACTCGTCCGTCCGCTTATAAGTGAATCCATAAAGATAGCGGCATTCTAGCGGTAGAGCGGCAGCTAAAATGAGAGGACTTTTGGGTCTCGTTATCTCGAAAACTATCGATTTTTCGAAAAAAGTTATAAGAACCATTTTTGGTTGGTCTTAACAAAAATTCTCCAATCCGCATATTTTGGCAGATATTAGCGGGAAACCCATTTTTCCTGCCTTGAAGGGCCATTTTCAGCCCTTTCCAACCTGTTAATGTTGATAAACTTTTTTTCGCTCGAAAGCATCCTCGAGGACCTAAGAATTGCGCCACAAGGGAAAATTGTACAGATTTTTTTACAGCTTTGTCCCTTCATTTACTGGACTAAAATAAAAAGTCGCTTTAACTAACTAGAACTAAGCTTGACCGACCAGAACTGAGGGCTTTTGAATTTGTCTAAATTATCTCTACATAGAAGTTAATAACTCAATTTTAACAATTTTCACGAAGAAATATATATTTTTTAATTAATTTAGCGAAATATTTTAAAATTCTATAAGTTCCTAAAACCTTTCAATTAGAACTTAATTCCTATCTTTTTTCATCATTAAAAAAATATATATTTGATTATGGGTCTGCTAAATTTTCGAAACCTGACAGACCCACAGTTCTTTTTCAGTATTTTTAAAATGTTGGTGCACCTAATTTATCAATTGCACTAAATAGCACCTAAAAAGTCCCTTATTTTGATCTAAATTTCGCTGCATTTTTTTGAGTTGGGTTAGCCCAAGGAAGTTTAAAGGTGTATGGAAGCCCAATGCTATGGCCCATTCGATCAAAAAATGTCCAGCCCAGTATGAAAATAACTGTCAGAGTTGGCCCCGCCGATTCTGCGCAATAACAAAATCTCACGAAATAATTTAATATGTTGCCTACTTACACACTGATAAATCAGTGTGAAGTTAGCCCAACACATTATACTTTTATGAGAGCCGGAGTACCGTTTTTTGGATTGATAAAAACCTTTTTATTTTAGTGATTAGTGTTTATTAAATTGTGACTATAATTTTGTGTTTATTGTTTGTTACTTATAATATCGTAACAAAATGACTAGAGGTTGTATGGTTTTGTCTTGCAAATCCAAGGGTAACATACCCGTCTTTTTAACTTTAGGTAAGTATTTTTTATATTTAAATTAGGTGCTTCTTATAAGACGTAACGTTAGGTAACCGAATAAATAATAATATATCAATTATGAATAATAGAAAATGAAAATTTCGTAGCAAATATTAGTGAGAAAAGTAAGGCAATCTTAACTATCATATTTACACTATTCCTCCTTCTTTGTGCACAAAATTTTGATTTTTACACTAAATTGGCACACAATATTTCACAAACCCCTTTTTTAAAAACTTTTTTTTATGTTTATTTTACACCTTTTTTACACTTTTATTTTTTGAGCAAATATGGTTGCTGCCTTTGAACTTAAAAATTCGCAATTTAATGGAAAAAGGATGTAAAATAAATAAAAATACAAGGTTTTAAAAGGTTTATAAAATATTGTGTGCCGCTTTAGTGTAAAAATCAAGAATTGTGTACAAAGAGAAGGGAGAATATAGTGAAAATGAGGTTAGTTTAATTTTCAACTTTGATGATGAAGATCTCGGAAACGAAACGTTGCCGAAAAGATATTTTCAGATTTGTAATCAGCGTCCCAAAAAACCCCTGTATATCAAATTTATTCAAAATCGGAGGAGGCAACTTTCGAGACAATACCATTTGTTTAAAAATAAATTAGATTTTTGGTTTCTTAATCTTGCATTATCAACTTTTTAAGCTCGACATTCTGTACACACATAATATTTAACGGATACTGTTATAATGGATACTCAGGTACCAATGGTTACTAAACATTTTTAGTAATAGAAATAGAATCTTAGGATTAGATTAAACTCATTTACACGATCTTGCCCTTCTTTTATCACAAAATTGGTGATAAGTAGATGAAACTATCATACAATGTTTGAAATTTATTTTAAATAATCGTGTTTTTATTTATTTACAAAGATTTTTGGTAAAAATACAAAACTCACAAAAATATCGACCATTTAAATAGAAGGTTTCTTTCCATATTATATCAGATGATATAAAATCCAATATTACACAATAATTTTAAGTATTCTATAGTAGAATCGTTTAATAACCAACAATTTTGTGCAAAAAATAAAAAAACAGTGGATTCTTGAGTTTGACATTTGATGATGTCAACTTTATAGATAGTAACAAGAATTATGATCCGGCTCTGACCTACTATTCATTGCGCAAACTCCGCGGGGCCAATCCCCCTATTCCCGCTGCCATGCACGCCTGGATAATTTTGTTCTACAGTATTGGGCTTCCATACACCTTTAAACTTCCTTGGGTTAGCCAAGTTTATATACGTGTAAATTTCTTCGATGGGCTATCGGTCTAATACGAATACAGTATTTTCGGTACTCAGGCGTGGGAGTACCTAGTGGATTTTCGAGCCAGTACTCGAGTCAGTTTGACTCGGCCCATTACTACTAAGTATTTAGTACGTTTTTTTACTGTTTTTTTATTTATTGTTGCCTATTCTGTACTTTTTTTTGCTTTCAATTAAAATGGCAAGTCACGTATGTCCCCTATAGAGAGAAATTTGCCGATCGCATGAACTGAATTTAGAAAGGATAATTATTATTCAAAAAACGATTATACCATCGCTATATTCGACGTCAACTAAGATTTTTGTTGCTCTTATAAAGGCTGTACTTTTTTAGTATTTAAATCTTTTGAATACTTCTATATTACACATAAACACAAATAACAAAAATATAAGTTAAAAAAAAACTCAAACTTATAAAATATTATTTGTTATGTAGATTTAGGGTTTTTTTCAGAGATGGTTCCCCCGTGTAAAGTTTTTATTTTTTATGATAAAAAAGGAATCAATTATGTCCGTATTTGACATAGATATGCATTGTTTGACCCATTCAGTTGTGCAATTTACAAAAAATGGGAAAAAAATCAAAATTAATGTTAACAGATATCTGACTGCTTCATGACTTCCGAAATAACCTGTAGATTACTAAAATCAAAAATCCAACCAATTTTTATAGGTAATTTTTTTTAAACAATAATTATAAAAAAGGGCCTTTTTTCGTTTTTTTAATATAACAAAAAGTACTCGCTATTTTACTTTAATTCAAAAACCTACAAAATAGTTTTTTAAAAATCCCGATCCGACCATTTTCCACCGAGAAAAGCCGGAAAAACCCTTAAAACAGACCTTTTATCAAAAATTCGTATCTCCGTTAATTTTCAATATTAAGGGCTGATTTTTTGGGAAATGATAGTCAATAACATATACTTTGAGCTGCCGAAAGATCAAAATTGTCGCATTAATAGTTTTTATTCAATCGCAATAAAACGGCTTTTTAAAGTTGAGATTAAAAGCAACAAATTGTATATCTCACATTTTCATATAAGTTTGGAGAACATTGTTAAAAATGCTTGTGAACCTAGCGCGTCGAGCGAAAATTCGCGACCGAGACATAGTGAGTGGGATTTTTTTAGGGGTGCTATATTTTTAGGGGTATTTTTATGGATTTTTATAACTTCAAATATTTATTTTTTCAAATGTAATATTAAGCAAAATAAAGGTGTAATAGTATAGGCCCTGGGATAATCCAATCTAGCCAATCATATTCATTTTTGTACATACCGCCTTAGCGACATCTCCTCAGATAATTTATGCATAAAAAATATTAAAAAATGCTGCTGAATTAAATTATTTATTGATTGTTTTGAATTTATTACCTATTTGTTTAATAATATTTTATTATTTATTAATTATTTTTTATGTATTATTTATGTAAAAATATTTAATTATTTATTTTATAAATAATGAAATTTTTTAGGAGGAATTCCTAGTAATTGTGGGGATTTTGGGGGTTTTTAAATGGGGCTTTAGGGTGAAAAATTTTTGAGAGTTGTGGTTAGGGAGAGGGCCTGAAAAACTACATATTTTGGTTAAAAATCACATGTTAGGTGTATTTCCCTATTTAAAAATTTTAATAGGCAAATATTTTAAAATTCTTCATCTTAGCAAAATTCGGAAATTTAAAATGGCGGATTTTGGCATTTATAAACCTATTTGCCTTACATTCAGGATACAGGGGTTTTCGAGGGGTTTTTTAAACCGATTTGTTATAAATTAGAAATATAAGGAATCGATTCCTTTTGGAATCGGATCCTTCCAACCTATTTTGTAGAATTGTTTTTGTTATTTTGTTTTTATGCTTGGTTTGGGGAATTGTATTTTTTTTTCACTTTTTTTGTAGGAGATTTAATTATTTGTAATTTGTAACAGTTTTTTGTACTCGGTTAAATTAACAGCATTGCTGCCCTTCGCCGAGGATAAAATAAAGGCCTTTTTATTTATTTATTTATTTATTTATAAGATTTTTTGGGATTCAAATTTTGCATGCAAGTACTTTTTTGTAAATAAGTTTTTTTTATCTCAAACTTAGGACTATATTATTATATTCGATTTTTCAAAAAAATTTAAGAAATGAACCGTTTGTCCATCAAAGGGGGTAAAGTTTGTTTGGTCAAAAAAGCCTGTTTTCAAGATTTTTTTTATAACATATTGTTACTATAGGTTTATTTTAAAAATTAGTTTTAATACAACATTTAAATAATATTTTGGTACAAAAATATAACAAAATAACGGATTTATTGCACTTCTCCGCTCCTTTTGGAATCGGATCCTTCCAAAAAGGAATTGATTCCGGATCATTTTAAAATTACATAACGAATCCGGATCACGGATCCTATTTTTAAAAAGTAATCGATTTTAGCCTTAAAAAGAAATCGATTCCCAAAGGATTCGATTTCTTCTCAGCTTTGAGCAAATGTTTTTGATATTTTCAGAATAACCCCACTTTTAGAATTTTCGTGGAAAAAAATACCATTTGGCAGATAATGCGACTCACGTGACTTTAGTAGCTACACTTATAACCAAGTAGACCTTAGTCGACGTCAGAGTGTCTGTCATAAAATTGTGTACACACATTTTTTGAACATCCTGTATATTTCAAATTAAAATTTATTGTGTATATATTTATCGGAAGCAAACAAAGATTCATCAAAAGATGGTGGTAACAATTTAACGTAATGGCTTGTCTAAAACGACACATACAATTCCGTAGTCCATAAAAAAATGACAAAAAGAGATTGTGCGCTAAGTTTGTCTATTTTCTTTGAAGTTGCCCATTGAATTTAACATTTTCTTAGTCGACTGCCTCAGATAAACACGGCATATGTGAAGGAGATAGTAATTGTACGTAATTGTGGGTACCTTTTACATATATGCAAAACACCTTTCTATGGTATATTTAGACATGCATGCTCCTGTGACTTGTTATACATAGTAATAAATGAGTTTAAATCGTTAAAATAAACACATAAATTATCGGTAAATAATACTAATTACAAAAAAAACTTGTCTTTCATTGCAAATTATAACAAATTGGATCTAATTTCCACAACCGGTCGTATTTTTCACCTTTGTTTTTTTTATTCGAGAAATTTAAATAAAGTAATACATTTTCTTATTATGCTGACATATCTAAAAGTGAGAAAGTTAATTTTTAAAATGTTTACAGTTCTTGTTAATTGATTACGAGGGGAATTCGAAAATGATCCGGAATTTTATTCTTGGAACTATTGAGAAGTATTTACAGCCGCAGTGTGCGGTCCACGCAGTATTGCTTCTCCTAGAACCATCAACCGAACAAAAATTCAATCCCTAATGAACTACATCATCCTAAATATAAAGGTCAATCTCTATAAAACAATAGGCCTTTTTTCCAAGTTAAATAATGCTTGAGTATCAAGAGAAGATAATAAGACAATAAGCAATGAGCTAACATTAGTGATGAGCGAAACCGGTCTTGGTCTTGCAGCAAGACCAAGACCAAAACCCCCTTTTCGCTTGCAAAACAAGCCGACCGGGGGATGCAAGACCAAGACCAAGACCGAGGGGGGCAAGACTACGCAAGACCAAAACCGACCTGCAAGACTCTTTCACTTTTGTCACTTTTTTTTTAAAATTTTAATTTCAATTTTAATATTTAATATACAGAGGTATTTCATACAGACATGACAAAAAATGTGTCGAAACCTGCCTAAAAAAGGCGATTATTTTATGAGTAACAGGTTTTTTAATAAAATATAATTAAATCGATCACTTCGTTTTTTAATAAAATTATCTAAAACGATAACTAGTAGATTCAGTAACATGTTTCAAAAATAACCCATTTACACAGAGAAAAACAAAGGCAAAAGTTATAGAAGCTGAAAATTTACTTACCTATTCCTAATGTTTTTTTAATTGGGTTTTCTAGTGATGCCACTTACGGATCAAATATTTCAAAAATCCGGGGAAAACATTATTTTTTAAGTAGGGCATCATTAGATTGCCCCTTTTTAAACTAAGATATAAATTAAAATTTGATGGTTTATAAAAATATATTTGTCATTTTATAAGGAATACTTTTTATATGAATGGATTTTAAATTTCACTTCCGGTTTAGACGGAAAAGTCAAAACAATGCCAAAAGTAAAAGGGTGTCATTTTTGTCAAAACCGAAAATGATAAAATAAAAACCATCTCCCCTCGACTTTTAAAATTAAAATAACAGTTCAAAATTTCCAGCATAATATACAGGGAAGGATTTTTTTAAATGAATTTTTTGCTATAATTTTTCTATTTTAGGTTAAAAGTTTAAAAAAAAGGAATTTTTTCTTGAGTGGTAGGGATTTTTTTGAAAAATTTGAAAATAGAAAATAATTTTTACATTTTACGCCCTTTTTTTATAATTTTTTATATTCGGGTTTTTTACCATTATAAACGGTTTCGGATTATCGATCTTTGTCGCCTATCGAGCCACCTTGTATATGCAAATGTTTATAAAGTATTTGTACAAACTTTGTAGGCAAATGTTTGACTTTTGAAAAGAAAGTTTATTTGAATTGAAAAGCTTTCTAAATATTTTTTTTAATTAGAAACCAATGTTTACATTCAGAATCATTTTCATGGAAATTTTACATCTGGTTTAAATTAAAAGTTTTTTTTCTGCCCTCAGAGTACTCGGGATTGTAATTTTTATATGTTCTTCAAAGAAAATTTAAAATATTTCCTATCACTAAAAAAAGCGCTATAAATAAAATAAACCCCCACATTTAAAATATTTTTTAATCAAATAATGTAAATGTACAATAAGGTTAAAATTGGTATATTTTAAAATTTTAAAGCAAAAAAAAAAAAATGGGCTCCATCTTTATTTGTAAGTATTAAAAAACTATATATTTTATTTAAGATTGCTTAAAAAAATTATTACTAACAAAAAAGCACGACCAGCAAGACTTTCAAGACCAAGATCAAGACCAAACCTTTTTGGGCTTGCAAGACCAAGACCAAGACCGCTTAAGACCAAGACCAAGACTAGCCCGGTCTTGGTCTTGGTCTTGCTTTTTCTCATCACTAGCTAACATCATAGATAGAGAAAGATTTCATTCATAAACGGGAATCGGGAGTCGGCCAACATGTTCTTGTTTATTTTGGCGATGGAATGGTACAACATAGTTTGTACTTACTTGTGAAATGATAATACAAGAATCATATCCGCACTTTACAATTTTGGGACTGCCTTACTACCATTTTAATTTATTAAAAGTGCTTACACAAAACTGAAATTTATACAATTTACAAAAATTACCCAAACAAAAAACATTTAGACTAAAACGCCATATTAAATGTTCATCTGTCGAGCGGCAAAGGGATTCTAGAGAGGTAAAGGATCACCCACCTTTGACAAAAATGGCACTTCAGTTGCAGATGGCGTTGTGTTTCAGAGGGCCGTTTTTAAACTTTACTTTATATATTGCAGTCAAGGTCATTGGTCGACATTCCAACTTCAAAATGATGGAGAAAATTCAAAAATTAATTAAAAAAAAGTCGGCGTCAATTGAGGAAGAAACTAATTAAAACAATTGGCTTTTTTGATTTCAAATAATCCAGTGCTGAGGAATCGCGGTCACAGCAAAAAAAAATCGAGGCACCAGCGGAGAAGTGCAATAAATCCCTTATTTTGTTACATTTTTGTACTAAAATATTATTTAAATGTTGTTTTAATTTTTTGGGGAAGGGGTTAGGGGTTGTTTTCGTAAACTTTGCTTTTCACATAGCCCCAAAAAATAATCAAGCGGGTCAACCCAAAAAATTTTTGGGTCCAATTTACGTCCCCGTTCCTTGAGATAACCCCCCTTTTTTAAACCGTATACGAAAAAAACCCCAAAATGTTTTCGTGCTGTATGGATGCCCCCCCATCTTGTTGAAACCATATTGCCCCAACATCCATCTCCATTATCTCATCCCAAAAAAAACATCAATCATCGTTCGGTATCGCTCGCTTTACCAACAGTTTGTTGGGTCTTCATTTTCAAAGAAATACGGACCAATTCCCCCCCCTAGCCCCAAAAAACCGCACCAAACTGTTACTTGGGGCATTTTTTCTTTTTCGTGAATCTGTTTAGGTTTTTCAGCCCCAAAAAAGGAAATTTTTTTTTATTTACGTAACCGTTCCCCAAAAAAAAAAATGATTTTATTGCAAAAATTATTGTCCTCTGCCTTCCTCGGGGGGGGATCCGATTGTTTAAAAGCACGACATTGTCCATGATCGTGTGGCTTTAGCCCTAAGTAATTTGAATTTAAAAAGGAGTCCCCCTTTTAAATTTTTTTTCAAAATTCGCCACGGTAAATTTGGGGGCCGCCCCCCAAATGTTGTGAACGTTTTTTAACAGACATTTGGGGGTTTTTAGCCACATTTTCCCCCGAACAGTCTGAATATTCTCAACGAAACGAGCGGGGCGTTCCCTATTTTTGTTTTAATATCTTGCACAGATCCGGTAGTTTAAAATTTAAAAAGCACTTTTGGAATAGCTTTGAGTGACGATTGTGTACAAAAAAGAACCCCGAATTCCCCGAATGTGGCTCTAACAGAAGCCCCATTTTGAAAATACGTTTTTATAATGTAAACACGTTGTTCGACAGTATAGCCTCCATTGTTAAAATTGTACTGAATTCCACAATGCAAAAAATCCGAATTCCCAAAAAAAAAAATTTTAGATAAGAAGAGTAGCGAATAAAAAAATTCGAAACCTCTTAGGAATACCCTTTTTTTAAAACTAATTTTTAAAATAAACTATAATAAAAATTTTGTTATAAAAAAAAAACTTAAAAAAAGGGTTTTTTTTTTGCCCAAAAAAAAACTTTACCCCCTTTGATGGACAAACGGTTATTTCTTTAAATGTTTGGAAAAAACGAATATAATAATATAGCCCCAATTTTTGGGAAAAAAAAACTTATTTACAAAAAAAAGACTTGCATGCAAAATTTGAATCCCAAAAATCTTATTAGCAGTTTGGGTGGCTCACAGGTTTTAAAATCAGGAATAAACTGTTTTGTTTTTTTTCATCAATGAAAATGCTGTTTGAAATCAAAAAGATTTTAGTTCCTTGCGGTCTTTTTTTCAAACTTTACAAACAAAATCCAAAGAATTGGAAAGTTACTTCTTAAATTAAAAACAAAAAAAATAGAAAAGTTAAGCGTTTTTTTTTATGAAGAAGCTGAAGATGAAAGGATAACGGGTCCTTTTTTTCTAACTTTAAAGTCAATGTCTATTACCACAGTCTTGGCATCATGATTTCTCAAAACCAAGAAAGATTTAAGACTCTTTATACATTACACGACACATTTGACTTTTTAACTCCTGAAAATTTAAAAGCCACGAAATTAGTCGAGAAATATGGCATTGATTTAAGCAGCGATCTATATGTAATCAATTGATCACTTTAAATAATTTAAGTTCAGTTGCAGCGAGTTTGCGAAAAGTGATAAAAGAATTGAATTACAATATAAGCAGATGAGTTTTTATAAACTGCCTTGGTAATTGTCTCGAAAGTTGCCTCCACTCCAATTTCGTATGCGGGGTTTTTTTGGGACGCTGATCATGAATCTGAAAACATTTTTTTCCCCCGGGAACGTTTTTTTTTTTGGGGGTTCATCATCAAAATTTAAAAAAAAAAAAATTATTTTCACTATACCCCCCCCTTTTTTCCCCATTTTTTTTTTTTTTTCCCCCAAACTGGCACACAATATTTCACAAACACCTTACAAGAATTTGTTTTTTTTTAAAAATTTTTTTTTACCCCTTTTTTTCCAAAAAATTTAAAAATTTTTAAAATTTTAATGTCAAAGGCCGCGGCCATAGCGATAAAACCCTAGTGTATACATGGTTGCGACGTTTGAAAGTGAAGGTTTCTAATTAAATGAAAAAAAAGGTGTAAAATAAATAAAAAAACAAGTTTTTAAATATGTTTACAAAATATTGTATGGCAATTTAGTGTATAAATCAAGAATTATGAGCAAAAAAAAAGAAGGAATAGTGTAAATAAGGTTGGTTTGATTTTTAAAATTTTTTTTTATGAATCTCTTGGGGAAAAAAAAAAAGTTGCGCTTCGAAAAAAACCCCTACACCAAATTTGGTCAAAAAAAGGGGGGTGGAGGCAACTTTTAGACAATTAACCCCCCCCTTCCCTTTTTTTTAAAATTTTATCGCACGCCACTGGGGGTATAGATTCCTTTGATGATTGCATAATAGTTAGATTTTTTTGCTATTAAGGGTGCTAATTTAAAAAAAAAACTTTTTTTTCAAATTTAAAAATGAATATTTTCTTTTTACTATCTGGTATATAATTGGTATTGGTCCCATGTCTTACTTTTTAGATTAAAAAAAAAATTTAAAAAATTTTTGAGCCGCCAATGCCCGGGGGGGTTTGCAATGCAAAATTTTTTTTAAATTTTAAATCAAAAAAGTTTTAAAAAAAAAACTTATTTTTTACTAATCATAACAATAAATTACGTGTTTATATAAATGAAACTAAAATTCGAAATATTATATATTCAAGTCGGCGGTATACAATACACTTATAATGAGGTTTACGTAATCTTTTAAAAATTTGGAAAAGCCAAAGCGGTTTTAAGACGGAATGCAACGGCGTATCCAACGGTTTTTTTTGCATAGGAATTTTAAAAATTTTGCTTTGAGATAACGGTAAAACCGTTTGAAATTTTGGGCCCCTTGAATAAGAAAATTTTGCTTAATTTAGATTTGGTTTTTTTAGTAACGTTTAATGCCCGAAAGGGGATCCCAAAAGGGGGGGCTGGGCTTAAATAATTTCTGCCTTGTCCTCCTAAATTACCAGATTTATTCTCAATTGATCTTCGTAATTTTTACTTTAGGACTGTTGGTATTGCCTTTTTTTTGGGGTTTTTTTTGGGTTACGTAAAACCTGAGTACAAGTAAAAAAATTTTTTTTAAAATTAAGAATTAATTTTGGTAGGTAAAGGGTCTTTCAACAAGGACTGAAGTGGATCATATTTGTGGAGCTAGCATTTAAAAAATAAGTAGAATCTTAAAGGGGGTTTAAGCAAATGATAAACTAACCAAAACTAACCAAAAAAAAAGGTAGGTTCTTTCGTCTCTGATGGTTATAAAAAATGGTTAAATAAAAATTTTAAAAAAAAATTTTTTTAAATAAATATCCCAAAAAATTTATTGCTCAAAATCCCCCCTTTTAACCCCCCCAAAAAAACCATGACCGACCAGAACTAAAGGCTTTTTTTTTTTGTCTAAATTATCCCTATGTAAAGATTTTTAAAAAAATCACAATGGTTGATGCGAAAAGGGGAAAAAAAAAAATTTATGAACTAATTCAGTGTACGGTGGAAAAAAATCTAAGTAAGTGTCAAAATTTTACGTTCTGAAGTGATTTTATCGGCAGTAATTTACCCCCGGGGTTTTTTCCTATTGTTATATCTGAGAACCCGTACGCCATATTCATGTTGTAAATTAATTAAGGAAACTT
>JAHBCN010023873.1:0-12296 GCA_019359885.1 Listronotus oregonensis | reverse complement strand
ATATAATATATAATAATATAAAATATTATTAATATATAATAATATTAAAAATATATATATATTATATAATATATATATATATATAATATATATAATATATATATAATATATATATATATATATATATATATATATATATATATATATATATATATATATATATATATATATATATTTGTTTTTTGGTAAAGAGAATAAAGTTTCAAATAAATTATTACAAGAATAACTGAAAAGTTATTTTAAAGGTGGTATCATTTCTAACTTATAATTTAAAACATAAGTTTATGGAAAGTTTATTAAAAACTCACAAAAACAAATAAAGAGCATTTAAAATAAAATTGTACTATCTCTTATTAAAAGGCTTGTAGGGTAAAGGTTTAAATGGAGGACAGATTTCTTTTCAATGAAAACAAGCAAAGCAGTTATAAGCCTAAGAAAATTTTTTTAGGTATCAGAAAATTCGTTTTGTCTTACCTTTTTCGGAATATAAAATGTAGATATTTTTAAATATTTGAAAAACAAAGTTAAATTATAAAATTTTATTTAATGCCATTTTTTTTTTGGTCGAAAACAACCAAAAAGAAGATAACTTTTTATTATTAAGAATTTTTAGTAAGATTTCTTTAGGATTTTTTCTGTAAATATATAAAAGAAAATGTATTTTTAACAAATATAAAAAATATTCATTATTTAGGACGAGTCAGAAATTTCTTACAATTGTAATAATTATTACTATTGTAAATGTTAGATTATTACTTTTAAATGTTTCCGTAACAGCACAAATTTAAAACAATTACGTAGTTACGTTTACACAAAATTTTGCAAATACTAAGTATTTTTAAATTAAAGTAAGTATTCCCCTGTAGTTTAAAGTGTAGATTTACTGTTATAAAAAAGAAAACTTTTTGTTAAGTCATTATTTTGTCCCTATATATTAAAAAAACATAAAAGGTCTCAATATTTTGAGCCAAAACAAAGAGAACTTTTTTTCTTTAAAATCTGTAATCGGATATTACAAAAGGTCAATCAATTTTAAAGGCTTTCAATTCACCGGAAGCTTTAACTCAACGATGACAGCAAAATAATGAAATTATTTTTTATAACCCAAAATGTCACCGTATCATACCCACGAAAAGCATATTGTTCAGAAGAAAAATATGTCGCCTTGTTTGAGCACTGGCTTAAAAATAATAAATAGTGTGTCCGGAAGCGGTATTGTCTAAGCCACAATAAATTTGAGATGTCAACATTCTAAAATTAATGATACACAAAGGAAATAACGTAGGAATATGTTGTATACCGATCTTAGAAAACCTTTTATCAGAACTCCGAAAGGAATATTTATAAAGTTATAAATATTTTATTAAAAAGAACTTTTCTGTTTAGTATTCGGGTTTTTTAATAAACTGGGAAATTATATTTTATAGATAGTCCTTACATTTATATGGAAAATGGCTTTCGGTAAAATGTATTAGTTTTTAAAAGTCTCCAAGGCATAATAAAATCCTATACTAGTTTCCGAGATACAAGGTGTTTAAAATTTTGGTTGTGAGAAATCGAAATATCTATGAATATTGTATTTTTAGCCAAAATGTATTAACTGTTTTGATAAAATTATTATATAAGACACAATCTTAAGTAACAGAATATTGAATAAAAATAAAATGACTTCCAAGCTTTTTATTTTCTTAAATAAAAACATATTGCTTTTGAATTTAAGGATAATATATTGTGTTATCGGATGCCGATTTTGGATTTAATAACATGTGCCTATCATTTTAATTTAACTGGAAGTGGCATGAATTTTGATTATTTAAATAAAACATTAGCACCTATTTTTAAAATTCAAATGCTATAAGCCATTCCTGATATAAAGCCTGTGCTATGTGCCATACCTATCATTGTTGGTTTTCAAGTAAATGTTGTTAGAATATGTCCCGCACATTATTCAGTTACATGCTAAAACAAAAAGGTCTATATTTTAAAAATTACCAGGTATAGATACAGATTCCTACAAACAATAATGATCTAAAATATATACCTTATTTTAAACTAATGTTCAGCACAGAGGTTGCCATTAAAATTCTTGCAGTAACATTTTTAGCAAAGTCAATTTTTGCAGCACTTTCAGTAAAGTAAGAAGAAGTGTTTTTATGACCTCAGCAAATAAAGCTTTTAAACAAAATTTAAAGAGGTAACATTTTATAACATTCATTTGTTTTTTAATATAACTGAATAATATGCAGTGATTTGCAAAACTTTCAAGAGCTATTTTTTCAAAAACCAATAAAGGAAGTTACAGTTTATCACACAGGTTTTATAACAGAAATAACTTGTAAAATTTGAATCTTAAACCATTCTTAGTGTTGTATAATTATGATATCTATACCGCATAAATATTATTTAGTGGTTTTAAATTGTATGTGCCTTCGATTATTTACAGGGTAAACCAATTAACCAGGTTTAAGTTTAAATAAATCAGATTAATTCCATTTCTAAAACAAATACTTCTTAGTATTTTAACATTTATAATTACTGTAAAGTTAAAAGAATTTATTGGGTTCTTGCTGGCAAAAACTAGAAATAAGCATAAAAAAGAAGGTTGTTATTTAACAGAGTTGTGTATTTGAAAGGACGTTTATTAAAATAACATTATGCAATTTTAACAAATAAATAATAATCGGATTATTTAATTTACTAGTATATATTTAACTAAGATATATTAAATTAAAATATACTAAATTTAAACTAAGTTACGCAAAAAACTACGGCAGGAATATGTTGTATACTATTCTTAAGAAAACCCTTTAATAAAACTCAAAAAAGAAAAATATTTATTTGGATATGTAATACATTTTTTGTTATTGTATGTCAACTTGTTTGATTAAATTATTGTGTTTGACTCAATCTTAGTATTATTATATTATATTAAATTTATCCTAAATTGTTATACAGGATATCTAATAATTGGAGTTTAAAGGCTATGGACCAATAATTTTAGTTTTTTTCATTTACTATTTTTGTATTATTACGACATCCTTAAACCATTATTATTATTTAGTAGTTTAAATAAATCGGCCTTATTTCATTTCTAAGATCTAAATACTTTACAACATCTATTAATTTATAATTACTGTAGAGCTACCAGTGTTTATTGTGTTTTTTAACAAAGAGGTATAGTCTGTCTCAAAGTATATCTTTATGGCTTTTGACGGACCATACCCCAATAAACCTATAACGATTTTATTACCTATTGTTATTGGGTAAACCCATTTGTTCATAAGGGCAGGGGTGGGCCAGATATTTCTTGAGTATTAACCATTAGGCATATAAATATTTTGGCTAATATTTTAGTGGCAGTGTTGAATAACCGTTTTTACTGTGCGTTTCGAAAAAGTTGTTTCACGAAAATATAACTATGTCGCGTCGAAATCATTTGTCATTAGATGCAAAACAGGTTGTGAAAAATGTGTATATGAAACTTTAATCAGTAGAGGTCTAATTAAACAAGAAGCTTTAAAAGAAACCTGTCTACTTACAAAAACTCCAATATCATCGATAAGGGATACTATTATTAGTGAAGAATTGAACAAAAGAAAAAAACGTAGTGATTTTCAATCTCACCGTATAGACAATAGTGATCAGGACCTACTAAGAAGGAAAATATATTATATGAAAGCGGAGTTATCCCTACCTTGGATAAACTGAAAAAGAAGCTAGACGAAGACGAAACCAATATAAATATTAGCCGTGACACCCTCCATAGAGTTGTTTGTAAAATGGGATTTAAATAGCGCAAAATAGACAACAAACAAGTAGTAATGAAATCGCATAGATTACGTACTTGGAGATTTAATTACCTTCAAGAAATTAAAAGATATAGGTTAGAAAACAGATCCATAATTTACCTTGATGAAACATGGTTCGATACACATGACACAGTATCCAAAGGATGGGTTGATTCCAGTCAAAACTGTCAGGCGAAAGCATCCTTCAAATAAAGGAAAACGCATTACCATAATACACGCTGGTTCAGAAGACGGATTTGTCGCAAACCGCTTGCTGTTGTCTGCAAAGAATATTAAGGATTCTAGCTTGGATTATCATGAAGATACAAGTGTAGAACTTTTTGAAAACTGGTTTCAAAATTATCTTTTAAAAAATATTCCAAACAACAGTGTTATTGTCATGGATAACGCAAGTTACGACAGCCGTCTGCTACACAAAGCACCAGCTTCATCAAGTTCAAAAACTGAAATCCAGGAATATTTGTTAGAAAATGATATTTATTTTGAATTCATTTACAAAAAAACGCATCTTTTGGAAGTCCTAAATTCATATGCAATTAAAAAACAATATGTATGTGATCATTTGGCTGAACAGGCTGGGCATACTGTCTTACGGCTTCCTCCGTATCACTGTATGTTTAACCCCATAGAGCATTTGTGGAACCAAGTAAAATCATGATCAGAGCAGAAAATGTTACACCTACTATAAGTACCATTGTTATAAATTTGATAAAAAATGTAATTACTAACATACCAGTTGAGAGCTGGAAAAATTCACTACAACACATTATAAAAATTGAGGACTCTTACATTTCTATCCAAAACAACATAAATCCTATTGTAATTAATCTCAATGATGACTCTGATAGTAAAACAGAATTAGATTTAGATATTAAGATTAAAAGTGTTAGATAGTAATTCAGTTATAAATTTATAAAATGTATATATATATATATATATATATATATATATATATATATATATATATTATATATATAAATATATATAATAATTCATTATAAATTTATTAAAATTTAAAATATATAATTTCTTAATGTAATTTTAAGATTATACGTACCTAAATAAACAATAAATTATAAATCTTTATATTATTAAAATCCGTTCCTAATGTTCTGTCCTTTAATACCTACCGATCCGCAGTTTTATTGCTGTCGGCAGGTATAATCCATAAATGAAGGCAAGAGCTAACACGGTATACTTTGAGACAGACTATACAGTAGAAAAGGTTTATTGAGAACATGTAAGCTGATAGGGTTTTAAATTTAGATTAATAAATTATAAATTAAAACGGATATTCTTATTGTCAAAACTTAATTGAAACACACTTAATTGATTTATTTATATATAATGATTTATTATATATTAAATTGACATAATTTAAACGGGTAATTAAAACTATATATAAATACTTTAGGATATTCATATTTCTAAAAGCAGTTTCTTTATAAATATGTGAATCTTTTTTTCATTTGCCTAATGCCTATTATGTTAATCAATAACCATAGCTGGTAGCAGATATAGCTCTTATGTGTACAATCTAAAAAACTCAACAATATTGTTGTTTTCTGGTATTATTATTTTGTACATAACTGGCACATCCCGAAAACCAAATGACACTGGCCACATTACAAGTCCCTTAGTTCTGGCAACATATTTGTAGGTTCAATAATAATCGGAAATGGAGTTATTTTCCGCTGATAATGAATGCATATCTGGTGTTTTACTAAGTTCCTCTAGCGAGATGTAACTTAAACCACTTAATAAATTAGTCTTAGATGTTAAGTCCAAAATAGTATCTCAACGCTAAATTTCCAAACCTAAGCATGTCAAGATCAAGCTACAGATATGTATTTTTGTTTATTTACACAGGTAAATCTCGCGAAAAGTTTTAATATCATATAAATTGATTAATGTAATAAATTAATGGGTTAATTTAATTTAATGTTTATTTTTTCTTTTAAGCACTTATAGATAAAAGCTTTTTTTAATAATATTTTTTACCAATATCCTGTTTTTTAAATTTTAGCTTTCGCGTTCTATTCAATATCATGGGGATGCATAAAAAAACCCAGTTCATCATCTTTTGAAGTCTGTCATACTGGATTTAAAGTAATGTCATTGAATTTTTGTATTTTTCTCAGTTTATTTAATACACATATCATGGGAGTGTTAAAAATAATAAGTCCGCCATCTTGGGCGGTTCGCCATATTGAATGTAGAATGACGTCACTTATGTGACATGCATAGTCATTCAAATTAAAGCGTACGCAAAATTTTAGCTCAATCGCTTAGGGATAAGTGCTTTAAAATTCAGTTGCAAGATTTGACTGGAACAAACATCAACGGTTACACGTTGACTATGCATAGGTTTTTCCTGAATTGCCCGTGGATTTTCGTCACTCCGAATTTGGCAATTTTGATTGCTAATGTAACTTTAAAGATGAAAATGTGCAATCACGAAGTTGTCTTTATGTTTGCTTTTGAAAAGACCCATTTTTATAATAAGTTTTGAAACCATAAACACTCTTGCACTGTGTATCGCTCTATAATCATAAGTGACCAAAACCACAAGAAATGCTGGTCCAGTATCAGTACAATAAAACATGGAAAAGCCTATATAAAGGGCGCATCCAAATAAACGAAGGAAAAACTACCCAGACAAAGTAGAAAAAGACTTCGCATAACAGTAGGTCTGCTAAAAGGGCACGATAATCTAAAAGGACATCTACTCAGGATATACTCATACAATGGTGACCCAAATTGCAGAATGTACAATGGGGGAATGAAACAGCCTACCACATTCTGTGCGATTGTTAAGCGTTAAATTACAAAAGACAGCCATTATTTGGGCAACCGAAAATAAGCTCACAGGAATATCTCAATTAACCAATCTCGAAGTTATACAAACTTGTAGAAGGAACAATACTATTGGAGGATTGGTGTAAAAGAAAATGGAGATTAGGCACAAAAAGCCCAGGTGGTTGCGCTGCCTCCGGTAGAAATTAAGACGACTCCTAGGGAAAAAAACCTTTGATCTTGCCAAACTATCGATATTTGTGAACAAAATTATTGCACTTCCATTTGAAAACCTTTTACAAAGTAAAAGTACTAGATTTCGTGAGTGTAGCGGTTTTTGATGTTTAACCAGGTTCCCCACTTTAATTAACGATGTTCAAGTACCAAAACAGCTGTTACAAAATCACTAGCCTTAAATGCAAATACACATTTTAATGTATTTAAGGGATACGGTACTAAAAAAACCTTTAAATTGCAAACAAAGTAAATATTAAATAAGTAGCTATCCTCCGCCAATTTTGTTTATGGAGGTTTTTAAAGATTATCTTTAAAAATTTGAAACTCTGCCGTTATCAGAGAAGTAACTTTAGTAAAATTCTCAGTTTAGTTTGTAAAATGGATAAAATTTACTGATTAAATTATGGAAGATTTACCCCTAATTTTGCTTATTTATCATCAATATGGTACATTGACCCGTTCTGTTAAAACGAAATATTGTCTAGATTAACATTTTCCATTTTTGGCCATAAAAATTCCTGTAACATGGCGCGATAACGTTTGCCATTTACCGTAGTTGTTTGCCCATTTTCATTTTCGAAAAAAAATGGCCCTATAATTCCTCGCGTCCACAATCCACATTAAACAGTTACACGTTGACTATGCATTAGGTTTTTATTGAATCATGGATTTCCAACTTCGGCAACATAATTTGTTGTTGTAACCCAAAAGACGAAAATGTACGATCACGACGTTGTCTGTATGTTTGTCTTTATAAAGACCCATTTCATAATAATTTTTTAAAACATAAACGCTCTTGCACTGTGTATCGCTCTATGGTGAAAATTGTACTAGTTCATAGAAACACGCTGCCCAAATTTTATTAAGCTACGATCTTGCCACACTATCAATATTTGTTAACGAAAGGTAAACCTTTTATAAGGTAAAAGTACTAGATTCTGTAAGTGTAGCGGTTTTTAATGTTTAACCAGTTTCCCCACTTCAATTAACAATGTTCAAGTACCAAAACAGCTGTTACAAAATCACTACTATTGAATGCAAATACAGATCTTAATCTATTTAAAGGATTAGGTACTAAATACCAAAAAAATACCGTTAAATTACGAACATAGTCCAAATTACATAACTAGCTATCCTTTGCCAATTTTGTTTATGGATCATCTCTAGAAATTTTAAAATCTGCCGTTATCAGAGAAGTAACTTTATTATAATAATGAATTTGGTTTGCAAAATGGATAAAATTTACTGACCAAATTATGGAAGATTCACCTCTTATTTTGCTTATTTAAAGTCGTATGTCACGTTGCCCAGTCCTGTTGTAACATGGTGCGATAATGTTTGCCATTTACCGTAGTTATTTTCGAACAAAAAATGACCCAATAATTCCTCGCGCACAAAGTCGGCATTAAACGGTTACGCGTTAATTATGCATAGGTTTTTCCTAAATTTCCCATAGATCTCTATCACTCTAGATTCGGCAACTTGGTTTGCTGATGTAACCTAAAAGACGAAACTCTGAATATTTGCAAACAAAATTATGACACTCCTATTGGAAAACCTTTTATAAAGTAAAAATACTAGATTTCGTGGGGTTGTTAGTTGTTTTTTTTAAATGTTTAACCCCTTTTTTCCCCAAAAAATTCGATTTTTTAACCCCAAAAAGTTTTCAAGAACCACAACAGGTTGTTACAAAATCACTACCATTTGAATGCCAAATATACACCTTAATCCTTTATTAAAAGATAAAAGGTTACCCAAAAACAATCTTTAAGAAAAAAAATATTTTTAAATTACCAACATAATAAAAATTAAATAATTAGCTATCCTTCGCCAATTTGGTTTATGGAGATTTTGAAGAATAATCGCTGCAAATTTTAAACTCTGCCGTTGCCAAAGAAGTAACTCAAGTTAAATTCTTAATTCTGTTGGAAAAATGGATAAGATTTTCCAACCATATTATTGAAGATTTACACCTAATTTTGCTTGTTTTACGTCGTATGGCATGTTATCCTGTCCTGTTGAAACGAAATATGGTCTGGGTTAATATCTTTCATTTGTGGCCATAAAAAGTCCTGTAACATAGTGCGATAACGTTTGCCATTTACCGTAGTTTATTGTTCATCTTTATTTTCGAAAAAAAATGGCCCAATAATTTCTCGCTCCCAAAATCCACATTAGACGGTTAAACGTTGATTACGCATAGGTTTTTTCTAAATTTGTCGTGGATTTTCGTCAAAATAAATTTGGTTATTTTGGTTGTTGATGTAACCTAAAAGACAAAAATGTGCCATCACGAAGTTGTCTGTATGCTTTTGTTTTCAAAAAGACCCAATTTCATTATAAGTTTAAAAACCACGAACGCTCCTGTAGAGATCGAACGCTGTTAGAATAACACCGATACGTCACGGTTTTATACGGGTTTGCCATATGAGACCGTGACGTATCGGTGTCTTTCTTACAGCGTTCGATCTCTACTGTGTATCGTTCTATGGTAAAAATTGTACTAGTCCATAGAAACATGCTACTCAAATTTTATTAACCTATGATCTTGACAAACTATCAATATTTGTGAACAATAATATAACACACTCTAATTAACGATGTTCAAGTACCGAAACAGCTGTTACAAAATTACTACTCTTGAATGCAAAAACATACGTTATCTATATAAAGTATCTTTATTATAATTCTCAATTTGGTTTGCAAAATGGAAGAAATTTACTAACCGAATTATAGAAGATTCACCCCTAATTTTGCTTATTTAAAGTCATATTGCACGTTGCCCAGTACTGTTGAAACGAAATATCGTCTAGTTTAATATCTTTTATTTCTGGCCATAAAAACTCTTGTAACATGGTGCGATAATGTTTGCCATTTACCGTAGTTATTTTCAAAATAAAAGACCCAATAATTCCTCGCGCACAAAGTCGGCATTAAACGGTTACACGTTGATTATGCATAGGTTTTTCCTAAATTTCCCGTGAATTATTATCACTTCAAATTCGGCAACTTTGTTTGCTGACGTAACCTGATAGACGAAACTGTGCGATAACGAAGTTGTCTGTAGATTTGTTTTTGAAAAAACTCATTTTCATTATAAGTTATAAAAACAAGAACGCTAGCACTGTGTATCACTCTATGGTGAAAATTGTACTAGTCCATAAAGATATGCTGCCTAAATTTTATTAACCTACTATCTCGGCAAACTATCAATATTTGCAAACAAAATTATGACACTTCTATTGGAAAACCTTTTATAAAGTAAAGATACTAGACCCCGTGATTGTAGGGATTTTTGATGTTTAAACAGTTTCCCCAATTCCATTAACAATGTTCCAGTAACGAAACAGCTGTTACAAAATCACTACTCTTGAACGCATTGATTGATTTATTGATTGATGACGTAAATACACAAGTTGAGGTTTTGTCCGCCTCGACACTGCAGCCTACAGGGCTTGTTGTATCTTTTGTGTATTTGTTTCAGTTAAAAAGGTTTGACACCTTAGACAGGTGTAGTAGCCATTTTACTGTTATTTTCTGGTCTCCAGCCTCCTGAGGGTTAGTGTCCACCATAAGGTTTTGATTTATTCTCCAGTATGTAAGTGCAGGGCACTCATATATGATGTGAGAGCCTGTCTCTTCCTCTTCGTGACATAGTCTGCAAATGAGTTCTTTTCTATAGATGCCCATAGTGTGCATATGTTTTCTTAGGGTGCAGTGTCCGGTCATTAATCCTGTCACTATTCTAATCTGATTCCTATTTAGTTTTAGTAATTCACTTGTCAATGCTTTCGATGGTGAGTCCAACATTAATTTACTGTGATATTGCCTTGGAATGTGGTTCCAGTATGACTGATGTTGTGTTTAAATCCACCGAGTCATGTAGCCACGAACCGAGGCTTTTGGTATTCCAAAAACAGGTTCAGGACCCACAAACATTGCTGGGGAGCCTCGCTTGGCCAGGGAGTCTGCATTTTCATTGCCCTGTATTCCCCTGTGTCCTGGCACCCAGGAAAGTGTAACTTTGTTGTGGTTAGCCAGGTTTAGGAGGCATTGCAGACAGTTCCAAACCAACCTTGAGTTGACTTGTTGGGATACCAAAGCTCTTGTGGCCACTTGACTATCAGAGAAGACAGTAATGTCCCTGCCGTTATATCTCCTCCTCAAGTTCTCTCGCAGACAAAGTTCAATGGCATATATTTCCGCCTGGAAAATAGTGGCATATATCCCCAGGGAAGCATAAGCATTAAACCTGGGGGTCATACCATGTATTCCTGCGCCGGCTTCATTGTCAGTCTTGGATCCATCGGTATACCAAACCAAATTCCGGGACTGACCAGGAGATCGCTCACTACCGCCCCAGGTAAGCTGGGTTTTGTACGGTCTGTGTGTATTTATCCGTTTTGGCATTGTATCACTGCTCATCTTAAATATTGGGTTTGTGATACTGCTCGTTATTCTGATGTGTCCTAAGGCAGGCCCAGAGCACCAGTCACCGTTACATTTCAGCCTGTATGCCCCAATCCTCGCCTCCGCCTTAATAATTATATCAAGAGGGGGAGGCTTAGTAGGGTTTCCATGGCTGCAGTTGGAGTGCTTCTAATAGCTCGCGTTATACAGAGACATGCTAGTCGCTGGAGTTTGGATAACTCCAGCTCTGCTTTACTCTGTTCTATTTTTGGCCACCAGATAGTTGAACCGTAGGTTATCATGGGTCTTACCACAGCAGTGTACAACCAGTGCACTATGCGTGGCTGAAATCCCCAATTCTTCCCCACAGCTCTTTTGGTAGCCATTAGAGCCATTTTGCCCTTATTAATCACATTCTGCATATGTGGATTCCAGGTTAGCTTAGAATTCAGAGTTAATCCAAGATACTTTACCTCCTGGACATAGCCGAGTGTGGTACCGAAGAAGTGAGGAGATATTAAATCATCCAGTTTCGTCTAGTGAAGGGTATTAGCGCAGTTTTGCCAGGATTAACAGTAAGGTTTTCCTTGTTGCACCATCCCTCCACAATTCTCAGTGCTCTTTGCATAAGCTCCGAGGTTTTATTATGCTTCCCCACGACAAGAATAGTGATGTCATCCGCATACCCCTGGGTATAGAAGCTATTATTATTCAGTTCCACCAGGAGTTCGTCAAACAACCATATCCCACAGTAGTGGGGATAGAACCCCTCCCTGTGGGCATCCTTTGACCACTGACACCTCCATTGTTTCGCTGAATAACGTTGCTTGCGCTCGTCTGCCAAGTAACATGTTGTTTATCCACATATAAATGGTGTCGTTAACATTATGTCTGGCAAGAGCCGCGGCCATTGAGTTGAAGGAGGTTCGATCAAAAGCTCCCTCAATGTCAAGAAATGCAGCAAGTGCGATTTCCTTGTTGTTCAGTGCGAGTTCTAATCTGGTCACCAGTTGATGATGAGCAGATTCACATGATTTTTCTGAC
>JAHBCN010023872.1:0-12281 GCA_019359885.1 Listronotus oregonensis | reverse complement strand
ATTTTACTTCTTAAGGTTGAGGTAAATCATTTGAAAAAATTTAAAATATCTAGGCCCGTTAACTGTTTCGCAAAAAAATATGGTCCAATAACATTAAAGTGTTTTATTCCACACCACACTTTAAATGACCAAGGGTTTTTGGGTTTTTGCATTTCCCCGTACCCAGACTGGATTAACTGTTGAATAATAGTGCATGTTATGGGATTAACTGCACCATTACTGCGAAAAGTAGCTTCATGGAAAACATTATTTTAGACAAAAAATTTGGATGGGCCTCTATTGCTTCATTTATAAGGTCGGGTTTCCCCTTTGTTAAAATCGCGGTTAGAAGTTCTTGGTGTAGTTCCATGTGGAAGGGATGATATTTGTGTTTTCTAGGGGTGCGGTTAACGGTAGTTTGGGGATGTACACATAAGCTAGCTACTTGACGGCTACTGACCTGGGGATTATCTTGAACTTGAAGTAAAATTTCCAATTCTTTTTCCTCATTGGTAGCATTGGGTTTTCCACTTTCCTTTTTTCATATTCAATACTACCACTAGCATTAAACCGCCCATTAAACACTGAAGAGATTGCCTAGTCGGTACACGTCTTTAGGGTACTTCGCCTTGTAAAGTCTTACTGCCAACAAAGAATTTCTTTGCGCCTCACCCAGTATATAAATCATATCAATTAATTCAGCTTTAGGAAAATCCATACTTTTTTTTTTTTTAATTTACTGACACCACAAAAAATTTTTTAGAATTTATTTACTCAGATGTCAGGTTAAAATTTGACAATGTCATTTTGTCAGGGCCCAACTAATGTTATACAATAGTTTTAGAAAAGAAGGGTAAATATTGGAAAATTTAAAAATAAATCCAAAGTATTAAAAATAGGTATATGAGATTAATAAAAGGTGGGTTTTGTAAGATTTTCAAAAAAAAATAATAATATATATGGTGCGCCTTTTAAAAAAAATCGAGATTTTTCAATTTAAAATGATCCAAATATATTCGTTTATTTTGAACACCCTGTAGCATCTAATTAAAATTCCGTTGCATATATCTTTTACGTCATCTTCGAATAACGCTAAATCAAATATGAGTGATCTACCTTCAAAAAAAATGGCGCTATGTAATTTTTTTCAAGGGGAAAATTATTTTCTTTTAGAAAAATTAAATATTGGAAAAACTATTAGGTTTAGGTATGCATTATTATTAATAAAAAGTTGAAGAATTTTAAAAGGAATTCAAAAAAAATTTAAAAATAGGGTGTTTCATTTAAAAAAAAAAGTATGTTTTATTTGTCACGTTTTTTGAGCCACCCTGTATCTTTAAAATAATTTTAAAATTGTGCATCCTAAGAATCTTTACATCTTTTGTATTTACTATTTTCTCATAACTTTTGAAACCAATGAAATAATGAACTTTACTCTATCGTTGACTCACCCTGTACAAAAACACATGGGGTCTGAAAAAAATAATTTTTTACTCACATTATCACAAAATAAAATAATTCCTTTATTTCTCATATAAAATATACTAAAGTAATGGCTGACTTAACATGAAAACAAGTGAGAAAGAATATATTAGAAAGAGATAATACAAGTCGTTCTATTGACGTTTCCCTCCTTAAATAAGAATTTGCCAGTTTTTTTTAATATTTTTTTTTAAGGTTAAAAAGGTTTTTTTTTTTTTGCCATTTACCAGAAATTCAGTTTTTTGTATGAAAAAACCCAAAACCAGAACTAAAAAACCCCCAAACTATCACCTATTTTGGGTTTTGTAACTGGTTATTTTTTGTTAGGTTTTCCAAAATTAAATTGTAATTTTCTTTATCATAAATGCGCCGTCGAAATTGTATAAATAAAAAGATCCGTCCAAATAATACAATTTATTTATACTCCTCGGATGAGATCTCCATCTCTAGTACCATTTGCTTGTTACTTTTTCAGATTGCTGGATATCAACATACAACAGACCACTGAACTATCACAAAGTGATTCTTAAAGACAATCCCACCGCGCAGAAGTATTTCGAAAAACAGGGCGCATACAAAGCCCTGCGCACTTTCTATGTCGCGAAGACCCACGCTGGCGCAAAGAGATGGAAAGAAGCCGCGATCCTATTTGATATGTCCGGCAAAGCTCTCCAGAATCTAAAAATTGACAGTTATATGACAGAGCTGTCACAATTTTTGACAGTCATCAAGGACACCTACGAAACTGAAGTGGCCAACGCCAAAGCCAACTTTGTGCTGGACATTCAGGAGGACCAGGCGATTCCCGTACCGCAAAAAGTGTTCAAATCGAAGAAACCGCTCATCGAGAGGCTGGATGAGTTCAGAGAGGAGCCTCAGCTGTTATCGAAGAACCCTAATCTGGTTCCGTTGCCCCCGAGTATGGAGCCAGTACCGGCGAAACCGTTGTTCTTCGACTTGGCTAATAATTTGGTAGAGTTCCCGGATCTTACGGAAAAATTGGAAGGACAAACGAAAGCCAAGGAAGGAGCTGGAATTTCCGGATTTGTTAAGGGATTGTGGGGTTGGGGATCGAAGAAATGGGTTTTAGCTTTGGGGGGAATCAATTTATAGGGTTTGGGGGGGTTTTTAAAAGTTTTTTTTTTATGGGGTTTTATTGTTATTTATATTGTAAGGAAAATAATAAAGTCATTGTATAAGTATTTTTTTTATCTAATTTCCTTCATAGTCTTAGGATCTGGTAATTATACTGTTTTTTGGCCATAAAAAATCCAAAAAATTAAGATAGGTACAATTTTTTTTTAAAGTGTTCTACTCGTCATCGGATTTATAAAAAAAATATTTGAAACCTCAATAAAAATTGTTTCATGAAGATTTTTTTATTTGAAAAGTCGAAAAATCAACTTTTTAATTGCACTAATTTTTTATAATATTTCTATTTTTTTCTTGTTGCGTAACAAAAATAGAAAAATTTGAAAAAAAAATTCTAAAATATTAATTTTTTAAAAAAAAAAAATGTTTTAATCCAAAAATTGACAAAATATTTCTGGTTAGTTCGGGTCAGGGAAGTTTAAAGGTGTATGGAAGCCCAATACTGTAGAACAAAATTGTCCAGGCGTGCAGGGCAACGGGAATCGGGGGATTGGCCCCCGCGGGGTTTTCGCAATGAATAGTAGGTCAAAGCCGGACTTCCATAATTTTTTGTTACTATCTAAAAAATTGACATCACCCCAAAGTCAAATTCAAGCATTCACTTTTTTTTTTTTTTTTTTAAATTTTTTTCACAAAATTGTTGGTTATTAAACGATACTACCATAGAATATTGAAATTATTGTGTAATATTGGATTTTATATCATCTGATATAATATGGAAAGAATAGATGGCGCCACTTTACTGCCTTCTATTTAAATGGTCGATATTTTTGGGGGTTTTGAAAATTTTACCAAAAATTTTGTAAATAAATAAAAAAAAGTTTTTTTTTAAAAAAAATTTCAAACATTGTATGATAGTATTATGTATTATCACCAAGGAAAAAAAGGGGGGTAAATGAGTTTAATCTAATCCAAAAAAATTTGGTTGTACATTAAAAAGTAAAAAAATTTTTTTAACTGCTTTTTAGGCATATATTTTTTTACTAATATCAAACATTCATGAGACAGAATAACAGTGGAAAAAAAAATTTAGTAACCTTTGGGACCTGAGTATCCATTGTAACAGTATCCTTTTTAAAATTATGTGTGTACAGTATGTCGAGTTAAAAAAATTGATAATGAAAAATTAAGAAACCAAAAATCTAAATTTTTTTTTTTAAAAAATGGTATTGTCTCAAAAAATTGCCTCCTCTCCGTTTTTTTATCAAATTTGGTATACGGGGGGTTTTTTTGGGGGGGGGGGATTACAAATCTAAAAAAAAAATCTTTTCGGCAACGTTTCGTTTCGAGATCTTCATCATCAAAGTTGAAAATTAAACTAACCTCATTTTCACTATATTTTTCCTTCTTTTTGTACACAATTCTTGTTTTTTACACTAAAGTGGCACACGATATTTTAAAAACACCTTTTAAAACCTTGTTTTTTTTATTTATTTTACATTTTTCTTTTCCATTAAATTGCGAATTTTTTAAGTTCAAAGGCGGCAACCATATTTGTTTAAAAAAATAAAAGTGAAAAAAAGGTGTAAAATAAACATAAAAAAAAAGGTTGTTTTGAAATATTGTGCCAATTTAGTGTAAAAATCAAAATTTTTTCAAAAAAGGGGGAATGGGTTTTAAAAAAAGGTTATTTTGATTTTTCAATTTTGATGTAAAATCTCGAAAACAAAATTTTGGCCGTTTTTTTTTTAGATTTGTAATCAGTTTCCCAAAAAACCGTACCAAAAGTACTTCCTTTCATTCAATTAGAGGGACCTGTATATATTAAAATTTGCCTGGTCTCCCCAGTAATCAATAATTTTGATCCTTTAAAAAAGTGTACTAAATTTTTAAAATTTAAATAAAAGTACCTAAATGTAAACCTTATTTTTTTTAATAATCCACAGAAATAACAAACATTGTGGAAATCATCAAAAAAAGATATTTAAAAAGATTGCCTTACTTTTCTCACTAATATTTCCAAAAAAAATTTTTTCTTTTTCTTTATTCATAATTGATATATTATTATTTATTCTTTTACCTAACGTTACGTCTTATAAAAAACCCCAAATTTTAAAATAAAAAAATACTTACCTAAAGTTAAAAGACGGGGTATGTTACCCTTGGATTTGCAAGGCAAAACCAAAACCCTATCATTTTGTTACGATTTATGGAAACAAACAAAAAAAACAAAAATTAAAATCACAATTTAATAAATACTAATCACTAAAATAAGAAGGTTTTTTAAAAAAAAAGGGCCCCCTCCAAAAAATTTTTTGTTTTTTCCCCCCCTTTTTTGTTTTAAAAAAAAAAAATTTTTTTTTTTTTTTGGGGGGGGGGGGGGCCCCCAAAATTTTTTCCCGGGGACTTTTTTTAACCGGGGGAAAAATTTTTTTCCCCCTTTTTAATTTTTTTGGGGGGGGAAAAAAAAAAATTTTTTTTTTTAAAAAAACCCCCCTTTTTTTTTTTAAAAAAAAACCCCAAAATTTTGGGGAAAAAACCCCCCTTTTTTTTTTTTTAATTTTTCCCCCCCCAAAAAAAAAAGGGGGTTTTTTTTTTAAAAAAAAGGTTTTTTTAAAAAATTTGGGGAAAAAAGGTTTTAAAAAAAATTTTTTTTTTTTCCCCCCTTTTTTGGGGGGGCCCTTTTTTTTAAAAAATTTTTTAAAAACCCCCCAAAAAAAACCCAAGAAAAATTAAAAAAATTTTTTTAAAATTTTTTTTATTAAAAAAAAATTTTTTTGGTTTAAACCCCTTTTTTTTTTCCAATTTTTAAAAAAAGGGGGTTTTTTTTTTTTTAAAAATTTTTTAAAAAATTTTTAATTTAAAAAAAATTTTCAAAAATTTAAAAATTTTTTAAATTTTTAAAAAAAAAAATTGTTTTTTTTTTAAAAAAAACCCCCAAAAATAAAAAAAATTTTTTTTTAAAATTTTTTTAAAAAAAGAAAAAGGGGGTTTTTTTAAAAAAAAAATTTTTTTTTAAAAATTTTTTTTCAATTTTTTTTAAAAACCAAAAAGGGAAATTTTTTTTTTTTTTTTTAAATAAAAAACCCAAAAAAAAAAATTTTAAAAAATTTCCCCCTTTTTTTAAAAAAAAAAATTTTTTTCCAAAAATTTTTTTTTTAAAAAAAAATTTTTTTTTAAAACCTTTTTTAAAAAAAATTTTTTCTTTAAAAAAAAAAAAAATTTTTTTTAAAAATTTTTTTTAAATTTTCCCCTTTTTAAAATTTTTTTTTTTTTTTTTGGTTTTAAAAAATATTTTTTTTTTTTTGTACAAAATTTTTTTGGGGCCAAATTTTTTTGGGTTTTTAAAAAAAAAAAAAAATTTTTAAAAATTTTTTTTTTCCCAAAAAAAAAAAAAAAATTTTTTTTTAAATTTTTAAAAAAAAAAAAAAAAAAAACCTTAAATTTTTTAAAAAATTTTTTTTTTTTTTTTAAAAAAAAAAAATTTTTTTTTAAAAAAAAAAAAAAGGGGAAAAATTTTTTTTTTTAAAAAAAATTTTTTTTTTTTTTTCCTATTTAAAAAATAAAGGAAAATTTTTTTAAAAAAAAAAAAAAAATTTTAAAAATTTTAAAAATTTAAAAAAAATTTTAAAAAATTTCCCCCTTTTTTTTTTTTTTAAACCTTAAATTTTCCCCCTTTTTTTTTTTTTTTCCTTTTTTTAAAATTTTTTTTAAAAAAAAAATTTTTTTTTTTAAAAATTTTTTTGAAATTTTTTTTTTAAAAATTTTTTTAAAAAAGGAAAAACAAAATTTTAAATTTTTAAAAAAAATTTAAAAAAAAAAAAAATTTTAAAAAAAAAAAATTCCAAAAAAAAAAAAAAGGGGAATTTTTTTTTTTTAAAAAAAAAATTTTTTCCCAAAACCGGAAAAAAAATTTTTTTTAAAAAAAAAAATTAAAGGGTTTTTTTTTTTTTAAAAAAATTTTTTTTTTAACCTTTTCCCCCTTTTTTTTAAAGGGTTTTTTTGGAAGGGGAAAGGGGGGGGTTTTTTTTTAAAAATTTTTTTTAAAAAAAAACCTTTTTCCCCAAAATTTTTTAAATTTTTTTAAAAGAAAATTTTTTTAAAAAAAAACCCTTTCCAATTTTTTTTTAAAAAAAAAATTTTTAAAAAACCCCCCCAAAAAAAAAAAAAAAAAAAAATTTTTTTTTCCCCCCAAAAAAAAAAAAAAAAAAAATTTTTTTTTTTTTAAAAACTTTAAAAAATTTTTTTTTTAAAAAAATTTTTTTTTTTTCCCCAAAAAAAAATTTTTTTTAAAAAAAAAGGGGTTTTTTTGGTTTTTTGGGGGGCCCTTTTTTCCCCAAAAAAATTTAAAAAAATTTTGGGAATTTTTGGAAAAAAAAAAAAAAGGAAAAAAATTTTTTAAAAAAAAAAAAACAACCCCGGGTTTTTTTTGGGTTTTTTCCCAAAAAAAAGGAAAAAAAATTTAAAAAAAAAGGGCCCCCCCAAAAAAAAATTTTTTTGAATTTCCCAAAAAAAAATTCAAAGGGCCCCAAAAAGGGTTCCCCTTCCCCCCCCCTTTAAATTTTTTGGGAAATTTTTTTTTTTTTTTTTTTTTTAAAAAAAAATTTTTTTTTTTTTAAAATTTTTTTTTAAAAAAAAATTTTTTAAAAATTTTCCCCCCCTTTTTTTTTTTTTTTTTTTACTGCAAAGGGGATAAAGTTTTCCCGGTATTTCTGCTTTTAAAGGAAATTACACATTTTTCCATGTTTAAGGCTGGTTTTCACCCCCTTTCCGACAAGGCGATTCGGTTTATAAATGCCAAAATCCGCCATTTTAAATTTCCATATTTTGACCCAAGATTAAGTTTCCAAATTTTGACCTAGCAGCCTCATAAACCTTATATCCTGAATTTGAGGTAAATAGGTTTATAAATGTAAAAATTCGCTATTTTGAATCTTCCATTTTAAATTTTCAAATTTTTACCTAAGGTTTTTAATCAGCATCGCATTGTTTCAATATTTAAATAAGGAAACACACCAAACATGTGATTTTTAACCAAAATATGTTGTTTTTCAGGTCCAGAGAAACAACAACGGACATTAAGTTTACTTGCATTTGGTCTTTAAAGGTTTGAAATTTAAATGAAACTCAATGATACAACAAAAACATTATATTCAATTTACATAAAAAATACACTGCTCTAAGTTCCAAAAAAAGAGATCCAAAGTTCTAGGTTACAATACATAAGGCACTCTATGTTATTAAAAATGGATTTTAGGTTAAATTTAAAGTGTGTGGTTCATGAATTATTGTGATGGCTCCAGGATTTTCAAAATTTTTGGATATGACAAGTGAAGTTTAATACATTGTTCAAATATCATTTGCGAATGTGTACAATTTTTTTTATTATTTTATTTTTCGAAAAGAAAAGCACTGTGCAATCAAGAGCTATCTATATAAAAAACATAGAGAATAAACTAAAAAAGAAATTTATGTTTTATATAGGTTCTTGTATTTTTTTAACCTTTTTCTTTATTATTTTCGAAAATATTTTATAACAATCTAGGTATTGATAGCCATCTTTGGTAAATTTTCAGAATAACCAAAACTTATAAATATTTTAAAATTTCAAATGGAAAGAGAAACATTATTTATTCTCTAAATACTTTTAATAGACTAACAAGTGTGTTGAACACAGTCTAAGGACTATGGTGAAAAAGAATATTATTTCAGACGTCCTAATTACTTGCTCTTATGTTAGGTCGTAACACAATATCTAATAAACCACTTCTAGAGACATCAAACTGGGTGAAAACACTTTTATAAGTAAAATCGTTCTAAAAAACTACAAAAAACTCGGATAAGTAAAAAATTAATAACCTATACAACTCTCAATTAAAAAAAGATCTTTAGACTCAAATAAATAAAAAGTTTACAAATTACGATCAAACTTAATACTACTAATTAATAATTTCGTACATCGCATTCGTCAAATCATTTTCCTGGTGATTTTTATAAAACTCAAGTAAATAAATGATTTTTCTTAATTAGATTTTGGAACCAACTCGAAATTTTTTAAAAATATTTACAAAAATAAAATGGCGAATGCGATACTAACTATAAACCATGATCATAATAATAATTGTGCATCCTAAGGCTTATTTTTTGTCTTGTTAGACATTTTTGTACTTTCTGTATTTAAACATTAAAAAAAATCACAAATTATAGTTTTTAATAGAATTTCTGCCGAGCAGTATTATAAAACCTGATAAAATGAAATATTTTAGGACCAGCGAATGCACACCGCATTGAAATTGGCAACACTGCTCATTTAAATGTCTCGAAGGGGCAGATTTACAGTATAAATCTACAAAATCACCTTCGTCTTAGGTATAAGTTAAGCTTTAACTTGTGAAAGTTACAGTTTCAGACTTCTGAAGTATGTATATATGTTTTTACCAGCCAGATCTAACTTCACTTAAGCAAAAAGAAGTTAAAAATGCGTTATTAAATTTGGCAACGTCGCGGATTTTATTGCTGTGTGTATCCGCTCCTTCCTTTTGCGTGTATAAACGGGGCCTTACCATAGTCAAAGGATATTCCAATAAAGTCCTCTCACTCTTTGAATGTAGCAAAAATACCGCCGTTGACCTTGAACAGACCCGGCCAGGGGTGGCCACGGTGCAACAGGGGCGTTCTGTTAAGAATATATAATAGAAGTGAGATTATTAATGTTTGTATTATGTATTTATTTTTTATAAACCATTATTGACAAATAGATTACTTCGGTACCAAAGAAAATAAAAAACGCTAGGTTAAATAACAAAAAAAAATCATTTATTAATTTTTTTGGCACTCTTTATTGCCAAATTAGCTTTGATTTTAAATTAATAGCAATAGATAAATCTTACCGCCTACTTACAAAATTATGTTTTTTGTTACATGCTTAAAGAAATAACATAAAAATTGAGTTTAAACATATGCATGTATACATACCTCTCTATGTCCTTGGGACATCAAAAAAATGGAACATAATCACGTGTAGTAACGCAACAATTATCGAGAGAACAATAAGAAAAACTACGTTTAGCTATCTCAACCAAATAGATTTTTTAAATAGTGTATAATGCAAAGCGTGCAAAAAAAAACGATTCAGCTAATATAAAAATCTGGACCAAAGGCACTGCTGAGCCATGAGGGCGCTGGGTAGCCGATAGGCGAGGGATCGTTGCAGGCAGGAGGGAATTTTTTCGCAGCACACATTTGAGTGAGCAGACTTTATTAGAATATCCTTAGACTTTGGCCTTACCTTAATGGTACCACTTTTTATGTGATTAGTAAAAAAAACTGAAACTAAAAGCAAATAAACAGAACTGTTAGTACGACTAGCTCATTTTCGATATTACTAGTATGGACACGAATTCAAAATGTTAATACTAAATTATTAAGACATTTCTTTTATAAACTATAAAAAAAATGAAAACGTAATTAGATTCCCCTCTCTCGTTCCAATTTAAACAGTAACTGACTACATATGTCATTTTTTTACTGCCGGGTTTCTGACATTGCATAAAACCAAAGACAATTGTAGTTTTTACTATAACGCAAAAACAATGCCAATTTTCTGGTAATAGGTTTGAACACTGTTGCCAAATCTATAATAATGATTAAATTCATTAGGAATTATTTCTGTGGAAAATGGGCGAAATTTGTTGTAATAATAGCAATTTAAATTTTTTTTTATATAATAATAAAAATTTAGTTAAAAAAATTTTTACTTTGGATATATGTATGTCATTTTGTGTCTAAAATTAAACAGGCTTTTGAATTTGACAAAAAAAAATCTTATGAAAGGAATAAACACTTTGTTAAAGGCCAGTTCAGTGAATGTAAGTTAGAAGAAACTATATTATTGACAAATATTTCTAGACATTTTAATAAACTCACCTATTTTTGAATGATGAAAGATACTTTATTATTTGTTATTTTATGGAGCAAGACCACATAAATAATTTTATTTTTACTGGTTGGCAACATTGCCCGTCGCATTGTGTGTTGTCGCAGTCCAGCCGAGGTATTTTCCTCTTCTTCTTGGATCGGTAGAAAGACAAGGGTGGTAAACTTAACAAGTACCAAATTTTTTCTAGGTGACCACAACATACCGGTATCACAGCATAACTAACAGAAAGTAGCACCCTTTCATCAATTGACGGGAAAGTAGTCATTTTTCTTGCGGAAGTTTAGCCAACGTTTTGCTAAGATATAATATGTCTGCTTTATTTGAATTGTAATCCTTTCTTTCGTGTTTTGGGCTTAAAAATATCAAAAGCGCCGTCAGGGAGAGATCGCGCTGCCTGTTAGTTATAATGTGCACAAGTAAATATGTTACATGGTAAGCTAGCAAAAATTTGCTTAAGGAGTGCTCGACGAACACAATAATCAGCTAAGCATTGACAGTTTCAGAACAAACAGCGAGCTTTTTTAAACATTTCGGTTTTAATTTGTTCCATCGGAACTTCTCATGACGTCATTTGACGTTCAGCGCATAAATTCAGCGTACTTTTTATCGATGGAATAAAGAACTTACCCCTATTTGTCTGCAAATAAGGTTATGTTTGTGACGTCACCGGATTGCCCAGAAGGTAGATTTATTTTATTAATTTTAAATATTCAACTTTTAAAAACTTATTTACGACCTACTATTAGATCCGTATTGTATACCACTTGATAAAATTAAGACTTAATACTATCTGTAAACAAAACAATAGGACAAACGGATTACGTCACAAATATCGAATTGACATTTAAATCGTTGTATATAGGCTTAAATGGGATCCAGAACTCCTTGTTAAGTTTACCACCCTTGGGGAATCGGACACTGTTTGTCATTATTTCGCTCAAGCTTTTGCTTATAAAATTGACATCTTCTTTTATCGCACAGAATATATAGCTAGCTGTGTGTGAACGTATTTTCTCTGATGGACGCTTGATCGAGTGAGCGAGCGTCCAAATCTATTACCAAAAATTTAGCATTGTTCTGTGCGTCTAACGTGAAAACCATAATTGTCTTTGATTCATATAACTAAGAGGGATTATTACCGTTTTCATTAAAATATATAATAATCAACCCTATAAATAGGCGGGTTTTAAAAAACTAAACTCTCTATTTTACATTCTATTTCTGCCACAGCTAAATATACAAAGCAATTACGAAATTTATAAATTAATAACGAATATTTACATCTAGCTTAAGTACAATTGTTAAATCACTTAATATTTAAAAAAATGGACTTAGTAATAGTTGGGATCAACGACTTCCAAGAATACAGACGCGGCGTTCTAGTTCTGGGTTACTCCATCGACCAGCGACACCAGAGTGTGGCTGTTACGATATAAGAGCAAAAAAGACTGATAAAGAAGACACGTGATACAATTGACGTCAAGCACATCCATTAAATAACGGTGTGACGTCAAATATAAGCGATGTCAAAGACGAACCTACGTTGCCAAATTTATGCCCAAAATCCTTTGTCAAGAGTAATTGGGCTGTTTGTATTTAAAAATTAAAATTCGTCGTTAAAAGGGCAAATAAAAAATAGTATATTCGCAATACTTTATGAACGCAGCCCAGTCCCAATAAGTATGTCGTCAGTGCGCTAATGGCAGTGTTGCCAGATGTCCACAAAAAACATTTGTACTGACTGGTTTACATTGTTAATGTAAACAAAAGGGTCTGTATTCTTGGACGT